>JAHWFO010058079.1:210964-234172 GCA_023313115.1 Rhysida immarginata | reverse complement strand
GTTGGGTCGAAACGCTGGAACTGCTAAAATATCGTCCGCTAACTACCGTGCTTCCCTACTGTATGATATTGTATTACTCGCAAACAAATCGTTTCCAGACAAAGTGCTATAGAACATTTTCGTCTTCTTTTGACCTGAAGAATATGTCACTAAATTTATTGTACATAATTTTGAAACACCATGTATATGAGCGCCTTTTAAAAATCAACTAATGAAACGCCATCTTTTGATTTTTCTACGAACTGTACTAAGGTGAGCATACTCCAAAACATTAAAATAAGATATCTTTTTATTTTGTAAGCCTATACGTTGCTTAACTTACTTGTGAAAACCCCATGAAAATTCGTCAAGTAGTTTTGAAGATTAGCGTGTTCAAACAGACAAACAGACAGACATAGTTTTTAAAAATGTCTGTATTTTGTTTCACTCCTCTCCAATCACCGGCCCTTTAGCTGAGCGAATTTGACGCAGGGCCGGAGACGAAAGGTGAAGAATAATGTTCACTTTTTTTGTATATTCATATTCAGAAATTGCAAAATTTCATCAAAAAAGGGTCCGAGCAATGCCAGGTATATCAGCTACTTCATAATAGGTCGAAAAATAGTCCTGGATACTTTAAATAAATTTTAAATCGAATAACAAAATCGACATTTTATGACCAATGTAAAAACTAAGCTTTCAACATGCCAGTTTGTATGTTAATTTATGAAACCAAAAACATAATCCGGAAAAAATCTGGAAAACATAAATTACTGGAAAAATGGATCCAGATAATTAAGAAATGAACCAAATAGACAGTTGATCTCGTCAATTTCCATCACCGTACCAAATATTATTATTCTAGACCTATTTTTACTCGCGAAATACTGCTTTGGAGTTAGACGGCAAAAATATAAAAGGGGGGGGGGGCAATCTTTGGACTCTCCTGGCGCCCCTCACAAAGCGGAAATATCCCCGAGAACCTTCCGTCCGAATTTCATTGCTTTATCTTTATTCCCCGCGAAATTGCATCAAAAAATTAGAAAAATCGATGTCTATCAGTTTTCGCACCCTTAAAATTCGAATATCGAATATCTCTCGCTATCCGTCCTATTACCTCACCGAGTTTCGAGTTGGTGGCTTCAGTAGATTTGCTGTGCGTTGTTGAGTCAGTCAACCAGCTTCTTTATATACTGTTGATGCTGTTTCACGCGAGGCCAACGAGAGACAGGCCAGGAAGAAATATCTTTCATTATTTCTAACAAACGAAGAAATACTGATTGTTAAAATTCAAGATGGAGACAATGAAGGATGAATTGTTGTCCGGACCCCGATGATCATGTGATTTTTGAGTGCCCTGGCCTGTCCAACGCCTCCTAAAGATAAGGCCTGACTACGAAAACGTCAAACATTGTTACATCATCATCCGAAGATACGTTTAATCGCATTTCAGGGCTTATTATTGGTAGTAATGCAATTAAACGTATCTTAGGATAATGATGTAACAATGTATGACGTTTTCGCGCTCGGGTCTTATCTTTAGGAGGCGTTGGCCTGTCTCTCCTTGGCCTCAGTTTCACGGAACAATCGCAAAATTCTTCATTAAACAAAGCAAACGTCACAATTTTTTAAAGCTGGCAAAAGTCCCATTCAGCTCGAGGTAAATTGAATTTTAAAAATAATCTACCATGGAAAGAAAGAAAGAATAAATAAAATCCTTTCTTAGCGAGCACCTAGAAGCCAAGACAAATATAATTGACAAATTTCAAGTTTGTAGGCTGCATAGTTCTGGAGATTTCGCGATGAGTGAGTCAGTCAATCAGTGAGTGAGTGGTATTTGACTCTTTCTGATATCACATCCTAATGATTTTGAAGCTGTAAGTTTTTAGTTAGTGATTTAACCATTAGTAAGTTTTTTGCATTAAACCGGTTTAGCAAACAACAATGTCTATCATTGTGGTTACTATTTTTCTCAATATTATAGTTTTACCAGTAAAACTGACAAAAGGTAAGTATCTGCAATGACGCTTTTTTAATTTAAATTTTTAAGACAAAAAAGCACTGTCATCAACATAAAACTTAGCACTTGATAAATGTTTGAATTTGAATAAGCTTTCATTATCAATATTACAAATTATTATGACTTACTTCAGGAATTTAGCACTGGTACGAGGATTGCTAATTCTTAATTTTGAGAAAAAAGTGAAAATCCTGATTTGTTTAATTACAGAGACCGAAATATTATGCGGGCGTCCCCCGGTCCCGTTTAATGGACGCATTAACCCTGACATGGATATTTTCCAATTACACAGTGAAGTGACATACATTTGCAACGAAAACTGTGTGCTAGATGGTGTTGAAAAGAATATTTGCATCGGTCATGGCATTTGGAAATACAAATCTCCCTTTTGCAGTAAGTTGTTATATAACTATATGAACATAAAAATGATAAAGGAATAAAAACTTAACTTATTTTTGAAATTAGGATTAAATTTATTATATTCGGAAAAAAACGCCTCCTTGGAAACTGCTGAGGAACTGGGAATATCACAACCGGTAAAAGATCTGGTAGACAATAAAATTAACACTTGCAGTAATAAAATTCAACAAGAATTCATGAACATTTCGAATTTGAGTGAGGATACTGGCTTCCATGGATTTTTCATTACAATTTATTTCCTTCTCAAATATCGAGGTTAGTGTGCATGAAGGCAAATTATATGATTCTCTAAAAAGTCAATTCTTCGAAAAAGAACGCCATTCGTTATTCTTAATATTTACCCATTCTTTAAAAAGTGTGAAAAAAAATTTCATTATTTATTATTACTAATTTAGGATTTTATTCATAGCAAGAATTTATCATATTAATGTTAAATATCAAATAAGAAAAAGATCTATAATATTATGTAAAATTATCTTTTTTCTTCAAATTTAATCCACGTCATTTTATTTCTTTTATTTGTATATGTGTTTAGGTTTTTATGTTCAACCTTTCACTATTTCACTATCTGAGACCTCAAATCCAATCGAATGCGAACAAAATTTTGCTCTCGTAAATGGTAATAGGCCTTATAAATAGCTTAAAAATTAAAAAAAAATATTTTATATACTTGTAGAATTATTTTCTGTAGATATTTCTATATCCAAGATCTTGAAATAGTTCTAAACTTAAAAACATTTTTCTCAACTTTTTTTACAACGTAATTCTAAAGGTAGCTTTAGTTTGGGAATCCTGAAATGGACATCAAAATGTCCACCCACCAGCACTAGATCTCGAACCATTTACATAAAAACTCCATTAGGCTTCACTGGGTCAAAAACACTCTGTGAAGTTCAGTTATTTCTCGGTAAAAATGAAATTCTAATATTAAGTATGATATATGTAAATGTAGTTTTTACGTTTTTAAAGTAAATCTTATTTAAACAGAAAATTCTCTGAAATGTGGAAAACCAGCTGTCCATCCCTACTGCGAAATAAATCCCAACAAAATATCTGATGAATACGTTAGCTTCAAAGCCAAAACTGGATATACGTTAATTGGAGAGAGTTCTAGAAATTGTAGTAACCGTATATGGACAGAATATTTGCCTATTTGTATCGGTAAGTTATCCAGTATTTTATTCTTTCTTCAAGTTGTTTCAAAAAGCATAAAGAAAACGAAATTTATTTTCGTAAAAAATGCTCTTCGTAACAAAGGGAAAAAATTTTAAAAAAAAATATAATTTTGAAAGCTATAGGAGATACAAATATTATTTACAAGCGCATTTATAATACTATGAGCTTCACACATACAGGATCTTCAAGAATGGCGTTGGAACCATATTTCTTCGTTGAGAAATTCTACTTTTTTATAAAGTGTTAATACTTTTTTTAGAATAATTGAAGTTAGTTTCCATTTGTTGAGTGACCTGAAATCTCTTTTGATTTTTAGGAGCTTTAGCAAAAAGCTACTTATAAGAATGTGCTCTTGGTCTGTACGTTTATCCGATCCGGCCGTCCGGCGTTTGCAATGATAACTTGAAAACGGAGTAACTTTTTCAAATTCTGTTTTCAGAAATATAACCATCAAGGTCTTAACTCGGCTGCAGATTTTTTCTGGGCCCCTTCAAGTCGTTTGCACGTGCTGAAACAGGGACCATAATGAATCGTGACCACCGAGAGAGAAGGCCTCTATATTCAAACTTAATACGAGGCGCGTTCAAATTTTATCTGAACTTTATATTTTATAAAATCAGGAAACTACACACACACACACACACACACACACACACACACACACACACACACACACAGCAGCAGTTATTTCTCAAAGAACTCTCCTTGCTTCTCTACACATTTTTTTCAGCGTTCTGGAGCATCTGGATATCGGTTCTGTAGAAACCTTCAGCGTGATGTCGAATCCACGTCAGGACAGCCTTTTTCACTTCCTCATTGGAGCCGAACATTTCCACCCAATCAATTGTCTCTTGAAACTCATCGTGACTTTTTTTACAGCAGAATCTGCAAAATTTTGTGTGCATAGGACCTGCTTCACTATTTGTTACGCCTCTGCCTTCCCAAGAACTCTTTCAATGCTCCAAAAACGTGATACTTGCAAGGGGAGAGATCCGGGATGTATGGAGGATGTCGTAAGATGTCCCACTTGAGTTCCCTCAGTGTGTCCATACTCAGTTTGGCTGTAATGTCTTGCTGAAAACAAACACCACTGGTAAACAATCCTAGTAGCTTTTTCCATAATGCAGGTTTCAGGGACGTCCTCAAAATGTCACTGTAGTAGGATATATTTATTGGTCTTCCAGAAAATCGACATGAATGATACTCTTAATGTCCCAGAATACGGTCGCCATCACTTTCGTTGCCGACGGTGTCATCTTGAATTTCTTAGGTCGTGGTGATGAAACCATGTCTCATCGGTAGTCACAACAGGCCTTAGGAAGCTGTCACCTTCTCTGTTCTATCGCTGCAGCGGCATGGAACAGATTTCCACTCGGGCAGTTTTGTGATTCTCGGATAGTTGCTTAAGGACCCATCTGGCACAGATCTTGTTGAATTTCAGCTTATCGTGGATGATGATCTTCAGACTGCCAATGCCGATGTTCAGTATTAAAGCCAATTCTCGGACATGAATCTGCCTGTTGTCCCTTATCAGCTCATTTGTTCGTGCGATGATGCCATCATTGACAGCAGTTACTGGCCTTGCCTTTGAGGTTTATTGCCAGTGGATTCTCGCCTTCCTTCAAACTTGGCACCAAGCAAAGACGGATGATCGAGACAAACATGACTGGTGAACTGTCTTTGAAATCCTTGATGAATTTCAGATGCTTTCACGCTTTCGTTGTGGAAAGAACTGATGATTATTCGTTGTTCCACTTTGGTCGACACATCGCTGTCCGCCATTTTGTTTAAACAAACAATCGGTTATCATGGCAACCGGATGAGTGGTGCTGCATTTGCATGACAGGCGGTAGTTGCCAACCGAACAATGAAAATTTAGATTTTTAGAACAATGTAATTTACAAAAAATAAAGTCCAGATCAAATTTGAACGCCCCTCGTATATGAAATTAAGCGTATGATATGCTCATGCGGATTATAGCAATGAGTCTATTGTGTAACAGCAGATTTATAATAAATGTTTATTGTATTTACTCATAACATTACTAATTGTGAAATTCGTACTGTATATTTTCAACAGCAAATTCATCTACTGACAGTAAGCCATGTGAAGAAAACCGCAAAGAAAGTGTTGGTAACTATAAACGTATACTCTGGGCTGCAATCCTTCTTGAATTTTAGATATACAGGGTGTCCGTAATTAAAGAACCCTACTGCAAAGCTGCCTACAGGCGAAAGCAGTCATTAGAAAAGTGAAATTTTGTGGAGGACATAATGAAAGGATGGAAATTTGTTTCAGCGAAAAAAAAAATTAGTACGAATTTCACCACCAGAGAGCGCGTTGAGTGTAGTAAAATTGTAAATTAGATGCACCTATATAACCGAGGAACATTTGCGGAGTTCCTGTCTTTAATGTGAATGCGGCTCACAATGACGTTAAATTTACGAGATCGCTCGTTGTTAGCAAACTTGTTTTACCAAAATAGTAATTTCGGACTTTGAAGGGGATGCGAAAAGGTCCCATGAATGTGTAAAACCTTCGGAAAATGATAACGAAATTTGAAGAAACGAGGATCATTGTCAGTTCGTCCTGCAGAGGAAGAAACCCGTGTCTGCAGATGCATTAGAGGAGGTTTCGCTTCAAGTGGAAGAGGACAGAGCTGCAAACTCCCATGGTAGCACCAGTGTCCGGCTTATAGTACAGACATTGGAAAGGCCACGTTCAACTGTCCATAAGATCATGCGGAATATCCTCCGATATTATCCGTACAAACTTTCACTTGTGCAGTAGGTGCTTCCACATGATTGTGACGATCGACTCCCAGGGCCGTAGCCAGCCACACAAAAAGGGGGGGGGGGGTTCTTTTTTTCATAAACGTGGACTTTTTATGTATTAACTAATCAAACTTTCATAAAAACTCTTATTTTCTTTTATTTCATTTCGTAAGTGGTTAATAGTTTTTTAACAATGATACTTTTTGTGCTTACATTTTTAATGATGATTTTGTTCAACTTACATAAATAATAGCCACATATACTGTACATCATGTCATATTAAGACATATTATCGGCGTGAATAAGAATGTTCACCTTTATTAAGGCATTTTCAACTGGCCGACAATGTGCCATATATGTGATATAATGTATACGTGGTTATTATTTATGTAAAATAAATCGTCGGTAATTTCTTACATGACGGGTTTTATTCTTTTGAAGAAAGAAAAATGATAATTCACTTGACATTTAAAAGTGATGTAAATCTCATTTTTCTAGGATGGAGATTGGCAAATAAATCAACAATTTTATTCAGATCAAATTTCTTATCATAATGGATCTGAATTAAAGCCAGAGCCGAGAGTCAGTGCTTCACTCATAGACTTTCTCAGATAAGTTTGGAGTCGTTGTAATCCACTGAATGAACTTTCTCATTCACATGAAGTTACTGATAACGAGCAAACATATTCTAATAAAGAATGTAAATTAGAAAATAACATTTCATCACAGTTAGCTAAGGCTGATGAAGTAGAAGTTGATAATTCAACGTAAAAAGTCTTGGCAAACAATTTCAGGAGAATTAATTAATAAATGGCTAAAAGTTTGGGCATCCTCTAGACGGAAAGTGATGTCTTTGTCAGTATTACAAACTTGGGGGACAAGTTTTAACAAAGACAATGACTGCAATACTATAGGTGAAAACTGAGTTTTAGTTCTTGTATAATGTAATCAAGAAATGGAACCATCATTTTTTTAACCAGAAACAGAAGGCGGATTTGACCTATAAATCTGTCTTTTAGCAATGCGTGGTATAGTTACATCAACATCAATTTCCTCAGCCAATCGTGAAGCATGATCAAATATTTTTTGAACTGATTCTCCACTGAACTATGCATTTCACAATAGAAATGCTTAATTCCATTAATTTCAGTATAAGCGCTTAAAATTTCGATTGTTCTACTTTGTAGCTTTTGCGTAATTCCTTGTAAATGAGATAATGTTTGGTAAGTTACAAGAAAAGTAATATTAAAATCAAAATTTGTTGCTTTTTGTTTGCTCTCTCTCTCTCTCCCATCCAGGTGCAAAATCATTAGAATATGTATCAGTATGTAGGCCAAAACCAGTTAACTCCAGGTA
This sequence comes from Rhysida immarginata, assembly GCA_023313115.1. NCBI lineage: Eukaryota > Metazoa > Arthropoda > Chilopoda > Scolopendromorpha > Scolopendridae > Rhysida > Rhysida immarginata. Next base: position 226,447 of record JAHWFO010058079.1, on the reverse strand, counting down.
TTAATTTGCATTATATCTGTAAGGATGCATTTCCGTACCCATGTTTATAGGAAAAATTTTGTTCCCCGCTACAAACTGTACATGCTATTTCATTCTTGACCTACCTTTCTGAATCACCCTGTATATTAATTTCTAAAACTGTACAAACTATTATGCATTTTATATATTAATAACTTCTTGATAATTCTTGATAATTTAATTAATAAATTATGGACTTTTTCATAGGATAGGGGGGTTCTTCCGAATCCTGGATACGGCCCTGGATTCCAGTTCTCATTTCACTTTTTTGCTCGCGTTGAAGTCGATGGAGAATGGCTATAGAATGTCCTCTGGACGATCGAAGCACATTTTCACTTGTGTGACATAGTGAATATACACAACTGCTGCATTTGAGAACCAGAAAATCCGCACGCTTTCTTAGAGGTTCCATTGCATTCCCCAAGAGTGACGATATGGTGTGGATTTCGGCATCATTTATTTTCGGCCCGTACTTCTTCGAGGAGTTAAGTTCTAGAGGGCAGCGACATGCTTCGCTGTTGGAGAATGAAATTGTTCCGGCTCTGCAAGTTATCAGTGTCTTGCACGCACAATCCATATTCAAGACGGAGCTCCTCCACACATTGCACTGTGTGTTAAGGATGTTCTTAGACGACATTTTACAGAAGAAAGTGTTATCAGCCGTCACTTCCGTCACGTATGGCCTGCCCGATCCCAGACTTTTGCCTTTGGGGACGTTTGAAACATCTGGTAAGTCGTGAGAATCCAAGAACTTTACCTTATCTTAAAGACAGCATTTCACGCAACGTGCGTAACATTTCGCTGCGTACTTTTCGGTCGGCTACGGAACATGCCATCTTGCGATTTTAGATGGTATCTGAAAATGATGGCCATAATGTGGAACGTGTTATAATTTATTGTCTTTTACACATGTTAAACTTGTTAAACTATTTTACACGTGTGGCTGAATGTGTAATTAGTTATTAAAACACCCTTTGGTGGCGAAATTCGTAACTAATTTATTATTTCTTCTTTGAAACAAATTCCCATCCCTTTATTATATCCTTGACAAAATTTCATATTTTTTTGATGACTTTTTCTCCTGTAGCCAACTTTGCAATAGGGCCCTTTAATTATGGACATCCTGTATGATAATCAGAATCTTGAATTTAATATCATGTTAATATTTATTACTAATATTTTATTTATTATCTTTGGTTTAAAGATAAAGCGATCGTGATGACAATGATAGCTTTAGTTTTGTCTTCGTGTATCTTCGCTGGAATTGCTATTTATTATAAAAAGCGCTCAGAAAGCAAAGGGCAAGAGTTTCTAACTTTAATATCCATTTAAAAATTCTTTACAGTTATTTATGATTAATTCAGAAAAATCATTGAACACCTTTTTTTTTTTTATTTCAGAGAAATGGATATATGTCAGCACGAAGTTTTGACGACAGTTGAATCCTCAGACGCAGAAGGAACAATTTTTGCTGAAAATGAAAGTGTTTTCTATGAGGAAATTGAAACCCGGCCTTATTTACATTCATTGTCTAATAATGATTATTTGAATCCAATTTATGGGAATATATAAGCAAAAACTTTTAAGGAGTTGTGTAACAATGTACGAGGATGAGTCAAATGAAAACCGCAAAATTGTAATTAAAATTCCAAACTTCACCCTACAGTGTTGTAATTCTGCAGATCCGTTAAAAATGTTTGAAGTGGGGTAGCCATCTTTAAAGTGCTACTGTGACGTTGTTTGCTTGTCTCTACTTTTCTGCCACCTGCCGGTTATTTCTACGACTCATTTTTAACGGATCTGCAGAATTACAACACTGCGGGGCGAAATTTGGAATTTTAATTACAGTTTTGGGGTTTTCATTTGACTCACCCACGTATATGTTAAGCCGATGTATGTATGATGTTTGACAATTTTTTATGTATCAAGGATTCATTTACGACTCCCCTTTATTGGCAACATACTATTGTATATTCAAAATAAGGATCTCTACCACCTTTAAAAGTTTGTACACAGATTTCATAAACACCCGTTTCGGATCTGTTAAAGAAATTAACTCCTTTTGATATACACTGTCATATCACTGAATTATGACTACCCACTTAGTAATGGGAGTAGCCACCCTTCGCCGCATGGAGGCAAGAAGTGCGCGGTATGTGTCCGATGATATGGCAGTCCATTCCGCTTGAAGCGCTGTCCACAGAGCTTCGAGAGTCATAGGTGGAGGGTCCAGCTGCCGTATATGGCGATCAAGGTGCTCCCACAGATGTTCGAAAGGGTGTAGAGTGTTCCTCGAACCAGTCCAGAAGGAGACGTGCCTTGTGGCAGGGTGCATTGTCCTGCTGGAACACGCCATCACATTGGGGGATCATCGTGAGCATGTACGGGTGCTACGATTGACAGATAGCTACAGGCATTCAAATTGCCCTCTAGACGAATCAGTGGACCTAACTGCTTCCAACAGAAGATCCTCCAAACATGCACACTACCCCCCACCAGCCTGTTTCCGGCCCACAATAGCCTCCCGCAGTCTCTTTTCATGGCATTCACGACGCACTCGCCATCGCCCGTCAATCTTATAGAGCAAAAACCTTGACTCGTCGGAGAAGGCGACGTTAGCCCACTCGTCTGTGGTCCAATGGCGGTGCTCACGTGCAACGTCTAGGCGTCGTTGACGATGACCCCTGGTCAACATGGGTGCAGCAACCATGCATAGAGTGTTCAAGCCCATCCGTAGCAGGGTGCGTTCAACGGTAATGTCGGATACACGTCTGTTGATCTGGCACCACTGTTGATCTGGTGGTCAGTTGATGGACTGTGGCTCTCCTGTCACCTTTTACGAGTCGTCATAGGCGCCGCTCACCCTGTTGGTCGATGGTTCGTGACCCTTTACAGTGTTGGCGTTGGGACGTGATTTCTGTCCCTGCTGTCCACTCTTTGTACACCTTCAGTACAGCGGACCGTGAACAGTTCACAAATCGCGCCATTCCTTGCTGCTATAGCCTTTTATCATCCCTTTTTGGATGTCCGTTAAACCCGGACGTTTACTCATCTTGAGGCTCGTGCACCTGCGTTTGATGGACCAGCTTTAAAGCTTTCTCAGCAGTTATGCAAATTTTGCAATGTGCAATCGTTGTTGGGGCGAACAAATGCGTGTGCCTTGAAGGGGTGCTGGTCATAATTCATTGATATGACAGCGTATACAGGGTGTCCCGTAAGTTGTGGTCGTAAATTTAATGGTAATATATACAATAGCAAGGAACAAAAAACTTCCTATGAACATAGGTTGAACAACGCACCGTATCCGAGAAATGATGATGATGATTTTACGTTAAGAAACTAAACTTCTTTCCCTTGTCATGCTTCACTCGCGATGGGATCTTTAATTTCCACAACTATCATGAGTGTTCTTATGCTAATCCTAACGCCATCAGAGAAGCACATCATCAGGACCGATTTTCCATCACTGTGTGGGCAGGTGTAATTGGGGATTGTATGATTGGACCGTTCACCCTTCCGCGGAGGCTCACAGGAGCTGCCTATCTCCAATTCCTGCAACAGGATTTCCCTGAGTTATTAGAAAATGTGCCTCTCGCGATTCGCCAACAAATGTGGTTCATGCATGATGGTGCACCCGCTCATTATCAACTGGCTGTGAGGAATCACCTGACTGTCACCTGTCACCACCAGTGGATTGGTCGGGGTGGGCCACGTGCATGACCTCCTCGATCTCCAGACTTGAATCTATTGGACTTTTGGATCTGCGGCTATCCAAGAGGACGTGGATGTGCAACGAGTGAATACTGTGGACGCCCTGCACCATCGCGTGGAGAACGCCTTTGAGAACATGCGAGAGAAAGCTGGTCTTTGCGAACGTATGCATGCCTCTTTGAGGAGAAGAGCTGAAGCATGCTGCCGTGTTCATGGTGGACATTTTAAGCATTTGCTGTGAGTTCAAGGTACACGAGAAACTGCCAAAGGAACACCTGTACGGGTTGTTGCTCCATTTCGACCTATGTTCATTATTTCTCGGAAACGATGCGTTGTTCGACCTATGTTCATAGGGATTTTTATGTTCCTAACTATTAAATATGCATACCATTAAATTTACGACTACGACTTACGAGACATCCCGTATATATATGTCGTAGACACATAGCGTAATTGGACACTTCGTGAAATGTCCAGATACTTCGCGAAGTGTCCAGTTGCATTGGACACATAAAGTAAGTAGGCGTAAACGGGGAATGTTAAAGCGTTTACAGGAGCGTACAAAAGCAATGGAGATTTAGAAATTGCCCACGTTGGCGGTAGGAGATTGTATACTTTTAGCAATTCCAAAGGTTGGCAGGGAGCCAGTCGATCCACAAAATCTCGTAGGTGTTGTGACCACTGAAAAAAATGGTTTATATCAAATAGGATGCAAACATGGAATTGTAAAAGGTTGCTTCGGAATCGAGAATATCAAGAAGGCTGGTTTGACTTTTTAAACGAAAAGGAAATTGACTTTACGAAGGAATTGACATTGCGAGAAGCTGTTAAACAAAGTTGCGGAGGGCAAGGATATTTTAAGTGTTCTTGCAAATCGTCTAAAAAATATTTCTCAATAAAAAGATGTATATGTAAAAAGGACGGTAGGCAAAGCAATAATAGATGCCAAAGTAGTATGCCGTGCCTTAATACTGAAAGACTTTTAATTAATTTTGATATCATATGTTTCATCCACAAATACTGTTTTGTAAATCAGCCCAAATTCATTCTGTTTAGAATGAAAATAAATATTAAATAAAGAAAAATGAAATTTGTGTTTCCTTTTATCCATTTTATTACTTTTTTAGAATTAATATTCAATATAATCTTATAATATTCACCATAAATTGTTTATGCTTCTTTCTTCTTGCTTCAATTTCTTTGAATAATCATTTCAGTTTCCGTTTATTAAATTTTCACATTGAATTTTGTTTTTGAGATTGTCATCTATTTCACAAGGTGAAAACCGAATATATTACAAGAAATTTATACAATAATTATTTATTTATACAATTACATTTTTTAATTTTATTTATACAATTACATTTTTTTAATTTTATAAAAACTAAAAAAATCATTGGAAAAAATTGTTGAAATTTATGACTAATAACTAAACCATTTTTTTGAAAATAATATATAAAATAAATTCGTATAAAAAAATTTTAAATTTCAGTTAATTATAATATGGCAAATATTAAAACAGTTTTTTGTCATTGCGATAGCTAAAATTTTCCTGCACGGGATTTGACATCGTTACTGTATCGGTCTGACCTGCTGTAGACACTTTGCGAAGTGTCCAGACAGATACTGTAATTCTACCTAATTACAGCATGTGTCCAATTGTCTGGACATTTCACGAAGTGTCCAATTACGCTATGTGTCTACGACATATATAGGTCGAACAACGCACCGTTTCCGAGAAAGAATGACTTTATTGAGAAATGGAGCAACAACCCATACAGGTGTTCCTTTGATTTCTTTAATTATTCGCTTAGATTAAATAATTTCGTAATTCTTCTAGATTTCTCCATATGATAAATTTTTTAATCACACTTTGATAAAGAAAAACTTGGAATATCCATTTGTAGGATTTTTTCCGCAATTAACAAAAATTCAATCTCACCACCCAATAAATATAATTTTTATCTAATTTTAAGGATTTATTTTTTTTTTACATATTTTTGTGCATTTTTCTTTCATTAATATTTAAAAAAAAAAATTATTTATAAGATTCCTGCATAACTCAGTAAAAAGTACAAGAGTTACATGTATTTACTTTACTAATCACTAACTGTCATATACAAAGAAAGTTATCAGTTTTCAAGATAAGATCAAAACTGCGGGAATCATATACGTGTCAGGTTCAGTTTTCATCGAGGATAGAACAAAACCAAAGCATGAAGAATGTGTGAGTGAACTATAAAAATATTTTTATGACTTTCATATAATATATTATTAATTTGAATACGAATGCATTTTTATACAGTAACCCTCGGTATCTAAAATTTGTCCTGATCTATTTTTGTCGGATTCTCTTTTTTGATTGCCGCCTTTTAGGGATTTTCCCTCTGTTAACGTAGGGAAATATATTCGATGCACGTAAACAATATCAGTGGCATTTTACAAACCTTCTGTTTGCAACCCGCATCGTTTGGCACAGCGTATTAAGGAGTCGAAAAAGAAAATCAGTAAGAATCCAATTCGCACAAAATAAGCAAGAAAGGTTTTGTACGCTTGAAAGTAAGTTGAAAGTTCTAGATATGTTGATTCAGAGAAACTGGGGTTACTTTGCACACACGCGGGTAACTTTGCACAAAGTTAACGCAAAAATTTTCTGCTCTTATTTTGTATTGAATGATTTTGGTTTACAATAAGAATGCATTAAAGTGTTAAACACAAAGTGCTGCATTCAACAATAAATAAATTCTTTGAGAGCAGCAAATGTTTGGGTAATTTGCACGCGGGTCCATGCACGCGGGTCCATGCACGCGGGTAATTTTCCTTCCCCCCCTATTGCATATTACGTTGATCAGTTCCTTAAAGTCGAGTTGCTAATTATCAATTCGACACTGTACAAAAAACAAAACCGACGCACTTTACCATTTTATTTCCTTCGTTTTAATCTGACAATTTTCTCGATGTCAGGTAGAATTGTATTTTCTTTTTCCCGATAGGACACGATTGCATATTAAGCATTTAGAATCCGATCTGTGAACAATGAAAAAAAAACAGATTCTCCCACTCCGGTTTAAATACTGGTTCAGTGATTTTATGCTTTTTAGGAATGTGCGCTATGTTATGCGAGACGAAAAACAAGCAAGTATCAGTAACAAAAGAAATAATGCCTCATTTAACGGAATCGCAGGTAACACTGCATAGGAAAAACTATACCCACTCCCCTCCTGAGTTTTGGACTATCTCCTCGGCTTTCCCCGTGCGTTTTGCCCGCGAGCTTTTTAAGTTGCACGCGGGCGACGTACACCATTTGGACGGCCCTGGTCTACACGCTTGTATATACCCTATTGTTCCCCCAAATTTCATTATCCTCAATGTTATAGAACCTGAGTTATTAGCTTGTTGATGACCTTGGTGGCGGAATTTTTATTTCTGTTCATATCTCAGTTATCGTTTAAATACGACCCATGTTCGTACGAACTTTTATACTTAAAATTACCCATACTACCATTTACCAAATTTTCGTTCACTCAGTACGGAACACTCTGTATTAATTGTAATAGATCAATTTCAGTTTAAGTTATCAAGTAACAGCTAAATTTTTATCACGTAAAATACTCTAAAAAGTAGATACCGGTTTTTCCAATGTTAGAATGCTTGGAGATATAATTATTTTAAAAATATTAATTGAATATAAGGGTTTCTGAATGGTATCTACAAACTTTCAGGATATGTTCCACGAACCAAAACAAGCAGAAAATATCATATGATCATGAGGTCGAAAGCGCTTCTTTCTAGAGTTATAACGGTTTGAAGGCGTGCTGCAGTAGACGAAATTAACGTTAAAGCGTGTGATTTATTTGCAAATTGTGTGATCTATTTCTACGGTATAACAAGACAATACACTTGTTCTGAAAGGCAAATGCTATAATAGAAGTGCACTGAGTGGCCAGTTTATTAGGAACACCCCCCTAATACTATGTTGCTCTTTGTTAAACCCAGTGCTCTTCTTTAATTCGGCCCCTTGTTGTTGTTCTTAATATGCTCGGGTGGTAACATTTTGATTTCATAAATTTATTTGGTAGTGAATGTGGTCGCAGGCCCTAAACGGGGCTGCGCAGTGTACGAGGGAGAAGCAGTCATACCAGGGCCCAAAGCGCAACTACAACTAGAAGAAAAAGAGGAAATTATCGATAATGATTTCGTATGGGAAGATTCTCTTACATAACAGAATATTTGAAACCATGGACGTTAATTGCATACCAAATTTAGTCCAAACCGATCTATTTTTTGGAGCTCCGTCACAAACTATTCCATCTACAATCCCCCCTCCCCTGGCGTTAATTACAGCGTTGCAAATAAGGATGGTTGCAAAAGGAAACGACAGCCAGAGTGAAGAACGGGTACAGTGCCAAAGCTGGCAATGTGATTGTGCTGGACCAGAAGAATATTATCATGTTTACGATTTATGCAATTAAATAAAATAATGCAAACGAGGAGGTATTATGGTTTTATTATTTTAATTTCTTAATTTTTAGTATTTCTTAAGCAGAAATACTATTATTTTTTTTTATTTCAGAGAAAACTCGTCTAAGTTTCTTTGTTAGATAATAGTAGATGTTATTAAATTACTAATTTCAACGTTTTGATTATTGAATGCTGATTTTATTCTTGAGTATAGTAACATTATTTTTTCCATATACCGGGTGGGCAAGAAATAACGTGAGGTGTTCAGAGCTCGCTAGCGGAAATTCTATTAGGCCAAATGCAGTACATTTTGGTGTATATACTTAGTGGAACATGTAGTTTCGATTTCTGCAAAAAAAAAAAAAAAATACTACCAGAAGTCGCCATAGGGTGCGCTTATTTCAGCAATGAATACCTAAGGTGCGTCCCATAAAGATAAGGCCACCTCAAGAATTGCTTGTTTAATAAAAACAACAACAGTTTGTATTAAATATATTATTTTATTCAAATCCTGCAAACATTGTTAAGACAACAAAAAGAAAAAACTTTAGCCATACATTACAATAATGGAGAAAAAAATTAAAATGAAATTTGCACAGTAAATTTCTGTCCCATAAAGTTAAGGCCACTTACAATTAATGCCAACAGTTGGAACAATAATCTAATTTACAAATGGCGCACTATTTGAAAAACCATCTGTAGATAGTTTAAAAGAAATATCCAACAAATGGGAAAAGGTAAACCTTTAACAGACCTTGAGAAAGGTACAATTCGTACACTACACTCTGAGAGTAACTCAATTCGTAAAATCAGCCAAAAATCTGAAGATCTAGATGTGTAATCTCTAATTTCCTCAAGCTTGATAAAGATTATGGCACAAAGAAATCATCAGGTCACCCTTCAAAGGTTACACAACGTGCAAAGCGTCTAATTGTACGTGAGGTAATACAGAACTCAACTTCTTTTCGCTAAATAGCTGCATTGGATAATGTAGCAGTATCGAAATCTACAATTGGCAGGGTAGTACATTCAGGTGACTACCTGAAATTCACAAAACGAAAGGCTGCACCATCGCTGAAAATTCATCACAAGGTGAAACGTTTACAGTGGGCACAGGAGCGCATGAGTTGGACTGGAGTCTGGAATAGTGTAATTTTCAGTGATGAGAAAAAATTCAACCTGGATGGCCCTGATGGTTGGCAATACCATTGGCAAGATTTGCGTAAGGAAAAAGCCATATTTTCCAAACGACAACAAGGAGGTGGCTCCGTGATGGTATGGGCTGGATTTACCAGTTTTGGTAAAACACGTATTGCTTTAGTCAGTGGAAGAATGAAAGCAGTTGACTGCCAGAAATTGCTGGCTGATTTTCTCCTGCCATTTATGGATTCAACCTCGGACAGAATAACTTTTTCCAGCAGGATAATGCCCCTGTCCACAAAGCAAAAACTACATATGAATGGTTTCTGGCAAATGGGGTGCCTGTGATGGATTGGCCTGCCATGTCTCCAGATTTAAATCCAATGGAAAACATGTGGGGAATGCTGGCTAGAGCTGTTCATGAAGGTGAGCGACAATATTCAACAATAAATGATTTGAAGCAAGCCATCATTCAGAAGTGGGAGGATATCACTATTGAAACTTGTGTGAAGCTTGTAAAAATAATGCCACAACGTATTTTTAAGGTCATTAAGAACAATGGTGGCCCCATAGGATACTGAAGTTGTTTCCTATGCCAAAGGGAATGTGGTAGAAAACTTTTTGTTGGCATTAATTGTAAGTGGCCTTAACTTTATGGGACAGAAATTTACTGTGCAAATTTCGTTTTAATTTTTTTCTCCATTATTGTAATGTATGGCTAAAGTTTTTTCTTTTTGTTGTCTTAACAATGTTTGCAGGATTTGAATAAAATAATATATTTAATACAAACTGTTGTTGTTTTTATTAAACAAGCAATTCTTGAGGTGGCCTTATCTTTATGGGACGCACCTTAATTGTCAAATGAACAAATACCGTACAAACCAACTTTAGTAACAACAATAAACAATGTTTTATTTTTAATTCCAAATGTGTCTCAATATGACCACCTGTGTGCTGTTCCAATAGCTGCATGCGGTACACGACATTTTCTACGGCAGCTCGCAGCATATCTGCATTAATTAGTCTGATATGTAACGTTATTTGATCCTTTAAGGTTGAGAGGTCAGGAACATGTGCTTGATACACAAGGCTTTTCAAATATCCCCATAACCAAAAATCACAAGGGTTTGTTATCAGGCGACCTGGGTGGCCATACCATGGGAAATGTACGACTAATTATTCTGTTGTCTGAAAAACGTTCTCGCAAGATCTGCTGCACCTGACGTCCGATGTGCGGTGGCGCACCATCCTGCATAAAAATGGTAGAATCCAGACAACCCTTTTCCTGCAATCGTGGTATCATAAAATTCTCAAGCATATCGGCATACCTGGCAGAATTGACGGAACAAGTCACCGGTCCACGGGGACGATTTCTTCAAAAAAGTACGGGCCGATGATGAAAGAAGCAGTAAAGCCGCACCATACTGTTAGTTTCGGTGAATGCATAGGAGTTGGCAGATACACTTGTGGATTTGATGCAGCCCAAATACCCTACGGCAGTTGTGGGTTTTGATATCACCATTCAAATAAAAATGTGCCTCATCACTCCATAAAATTTGCCATGGCCATGCATCATCCACTTCCATACGACGAGTAAGCGTCATCGTCAGGCCATTCGTTCGTGAATGATGGGAAATCCTCAGCCTTGCCTTTTATTGTCATGATTGCTCAACACGGAACGCGCTTATGCAAATGTATTCATTGTTTTCTTGAAATAAGCGCCCCCTATGGCGACTTTTGGTACTATTTTTTTTTTTTTTTTTGCAGAAATCGAAACTGCATGTTCCACTAAATACGAGCTGTGAACACCTTTTCTCATGAGAAAGCGAAACTGCATGTTCCTTTTCTCGTATATACACCAAAATGTACTGCATTTGGCCTAACAGAATTTCCGCTAGCGAGCTCTGAACACCTCACGTTATTTCTTGCCCACCCGGTATTTAAAACGGCCCCCCGGGGGCTATAATACTTATACTTCAGCTCCTCTGATCGGTTTGAATTGTCCCAAAAAAGAGACAATTATTCCAAAAAATTGAGCAATAATGGTACTTCATGCTAACCAGATACAAAACTTTTTGCGCTAGTTCCTAGTTTTAGAAGAGCTTATAACTTTATTACAAAAAACAAACAAAAGAGGGGGCCATATTACCAACTTTTCTTCTACTATTTAGCCAAAACAGTAAAAAAAACTGAAAATGTAGAGTTTCATAATTATAAGACCTTTGCAAATTCACCTATCTGCCATTAAGTAGGCCTGTCAAATATGAAAAACTGCATTTCACAAGTATTCATACCACCATAAGCATGCCTCAGGGAACAGAACTCACAGAGGTTGAAATTCAGCGAACCTATTGTTTTTATGGATCTGGAAAGTCAGAACCGCAAATTGGCGCATTGGTGAAACGTTTCACGACTGCAGTTCAAATTACTAAGCAGTGGATAAAGAAAAAAGAGATGAACAACGCATTCGAGCTCTTGCAACAAATGAGCAAATCTCCACAAAACATCCATTAGTCATCAGATAGAATCAAGGGAAACCCAAAGCTTCTATCTGTTCACGAAGGGATGCAACTTGATCAGTGCAAAGAACGATTAGTACAGTGGACATTAGAATGACAACATATTGTTTTTTCTGAAGAGAAAAGGTTTTGTCTGATGGCCCCTGATGGCTATTCATATTACTGCCATGATCTGCGTAAAGAACGATTAGAACAACTCAGTCGCTAAAGTGGTGGTGAATCTATAAAGCTGATCTTGCGTTAGCGGATGCAACAAATACCAGAATGTTCTGTTTCATCACCTGATTCCATTTGGATCACTAATTGAGCATGAAAACTGGATTTTCCAACAACACAATTCCCCTTCTCATGATGCAGCTTAGATTAGAATATTCAAATGGTTTAAGAGACATAAAATTGACATTATCCCCTGGCCATCGCGAAATCTATCCAGATCTAAACCCTATTGAAAGTATGTAGAATGTTATGGTGTAAAAGGTGTATGCAAAAAATCGCCACTTTCAACATGCGATTAAATTGACACTTTTGTGTGTTAGAAATGGAGTAACACTATGCTGATCCAGAATCTGATTAATAAAATGCCTGACAGATCGTTTGAAGTCGTAAAAGCCAATGGTGTCCCAACAAAGTATTAAATGTAACAGTCGTACCCTTATCTAAATGTTACAAGCTCTGCTAGTCTTATAACTGTGAAACATCAACATTTCACTTTTTCATGAACATCAATTATATTTCATTGGTATCTTACACAGTAAGTAAGGGTTACGTGTCAATTCGTCGAGGGTCAATTCGTCGAGCGTCATTTCGTCGACTGTGTTAGTTGGTCGGGTGGTTAGTTTGTCGGACGTCAATTAGTCGAGGTCTCAGTTAGTCGGGCGGTCAATTTGTCGGAGACAAATTCGTCGGGTGTTTCAGTTGGTCGAGATAATGGTCGGGAAAAACTTTAATAAAATTTATTAACGAAAAAATTTTTGTTATTAATTTCATTACTGGAAAGGTAACAATAAATGCCTTTACTGTTAAAAATCAGTATTTAAATACAGTTTTTGTAAACAATCTGATACAGAGGCTAAAATGAACGTGATCTTGTTGACAAATGGTCAGGATATTTGCTCCAAACTGCTTATATCACTTTAGTATCCTTCATTTGCTGTTTACAAAAGCTGTATTTGAATACTGTTTTTAACGGTAATGGCATTTATTGTTTACCTTTCAAGTAATTAAATGAATAACAAAAAATTTTTCGTTAATAAATTTTATTAATGTTTTTTCCGATCATTTATTTATTGTCTCGACCAACTGAAACACCCGACGAATTTGTCTCCGACAATTTGACCACCCGACCAACTGACACCTATCGGCCTCGGTGGCTCAGGGGTAGCGTGATCGCCTCTGATGCCCGAGAACGCGGGTCCGATCCCGGCCGAGGACGACGAGGATTTTTTCAGGGGGAAAATCCTGAGATCACGCACTTCCTTCGGAAGGGAAGTAAAGCCGTTGGTCCCGTGTAGTCGTTTGCCGGCCGCACGTTAAAGAACCCTTGCGAGGCAAAATTTGCGGCCCCTATAACGCCGTCCTGAAATGGCCATAGTAGTTGAAAAGGACGTTAATACCAAATAAACCAAACCAACCAACTGACACCTCGACGAATTGACGTTCGACTAATTGACGTCCGACGAACTAACCACCCGACCAACTGACACAGTCGACGAAATGACGTACGACGAATTGACGCTCGACGAACTGACCTGATACCGTAAATAAGATATAAAATTTCAGAATCATTTCAAACTTTCGGGTGGTACTATACCTTTGTTACAGAGCATAATGTAATTCACTATAGTGCTTAAATATCACATATTATCCGAGCAACTCACCAATTTCGTTTAAATCGTAATACAGTCCAGAAGCACCTGCTAGGAAATTGTTGATGTTCTTGGACAATCGGGAATGATCTATACAATATTGAATACGAACCACTTCCGATTGACCCAGGAAAGTAAACGCTTTGTATTGTTTCAATTCAATGAAATCTTCCCAGATAATCATTGCCTATGAAATGAGGAAAAATTCAGCAAACAAGGCTGGGTTATGTGGTGAAGGACTCATTTGCGTTTCCAGGAGTGTCGGAATTGGTCCTTAGAGTATTAATTAAGGACGACTTCTGATTGACCCGGAAAGTAATTAAGTCGCAATGGACAGTATATCAAAAATGTAGTGGAGAGAAACTGTTTCAACAAAGTGAAGAAATTGTTTATGTTTCTGGACAATAGGAAATAATCTGTAGGAATTTAAATACAGACTATTTCCGACTGACCTTGGAAAGTAAACCCTTTGAATGGTTTTAAATCAATATACAGGGTGTTTCAAAATTATGTACAATAAATTTAGTGACATATTCTTCAGTTCAAAAGAAGACGAAAATGTTCTATAGCACTTTGTCTGGAAACGATTTATTTACGCGATACAGCCAACTAAACCCTTGGCCCAAATTACAGGAATTGTTCAAAGTGCCCTCCACCAGCTCGCACGCACGCTTCGGCTCGTTGCATGAGCGACCGTCTGATGTCATGGAAGAGTTCGTCGCCAGCATTACGAACGGTTTGGCATGCATTTTCAATTCGTTGTCGCAGATCCATAATGTTAGGAACTTCTGTGCTGAAGACGATCATTTTCACATGACCCCACAGAAGGGTGATCTTGCAGGCCAGGCTACCGGTCCACCTCGACCTTTCCACCGATTCGTGTATGCAGCATTAAGGTGTGCTCGCACAACATGGCTGAAATGTGCTGGAGCGCCATCATGCATGAACCACATGTTAGATCTTATCAAAAGAGAAACATCTTCCAGTAATTCTGGCAATGCATTCTGCAGAAACAAAAGATACGTTCGCCCAGTCAATCGTGGCGGCAACACATAAGGACCAATTAAGTTATTTCCGACAATTCCACACCAAATGTTCACGGAGAAACGCTCCGGATGCGCTCAAGCTCTGGTAATATGCGGGTTAGCATCTGCCCAATGGTGCTGGTTGTGAGAATTTACGATTCCTGTCCGGGTGAAGGTTGCTTCGTCCGTGAAAAGTATCTGGCTGAGACAACTAGGGTCTGCAGCATGACGATGTTGTATCCATTGGCAAAATTGTTGTCGGTGTGGATAGTCCGTTGGATCCAGTACCTGAACCAGTTTCAGGTGGTATGGATGCAAAAGCTGACGGTGAAGAATGCGCCAAACAAATGAGTGCGGAATGTGTACCATGGAAGAAATACGACGGGTGCTTGTCTGTGATTCATCATGTATGATGTCAATTATCACATCCTCCTCATCCGGAGAATGTGCTCCAGGCCGCCCTTGTCCTGTTTGACGGCCAAAGGAACCACGCTCCCTCAAATGTCTGTCGACAGATACAAATGTTCGGTTATTTGGCAAACGTCTATTCGGAAAGCATTTTTGGTAGAGTCTTCTTGCTTCCACAGCATTTCCATCTGCAAGACCATACATTAGGTGCATGTCAGTGTATTCTGCACTGGAATACGTGTACATGACTTTTTTTTTTACGTAAATCGTAATGCGTTTGTCAAAGCACGCAAACGTTCTGAAATTGATATTCCTAGTGGATGTACAGTAGTGAAA
>JAHWFO010058079.1:179053-210954 GCA_023313115.1 Rhysida immarginata | reverse complement strand
GTTGGGTCGAAACGCTGGAACTGCTAAAATATCGTCCGCTAACTACCGTGCTTCCCTACTCTATCATATTGGATTACTCGCAAACAAATCGTTTCCAGACAAAGTGCTATAGAACATTTTCGTCTTCTTTTGACCTGAAGAATATGTCACTAAATTTATTGTACATAATTTTGAAACACCCTGTATTTAATAGGATAATTATAGTAGGCCTACAGTTATGGCTACGAATAGGACAGAAGGAAACCCCTGTAAATGATGTTATTGTCGTTTTATTTTTGTCATCTTACTGTAGTCACATAGTAGATTCTGTAAGAGCCCATAATATTTATCGGATTTTGTATTATAGTTTTAATTTAAATACTAATTGTACTTTATTATGTAAGAAAAAATATAATATTTCTTTGTTAACTTTGCATTGTTTTTTGCAGCGTAAAAAAATTTGCAGTAGGGACAGCAGAGTGGAACTCTATTTCAAAGACGGAAGCATTCATTTATGTTCTAGGACAGCCTGAAATAGTTCTTACGGTATAGATTAAGAACAATCTCAGGCTGACCGAGAAAATAAATATTTGAAACCGCAAAAATGTTCGTTGGCATCACAAAAGTCATGAAAGCAAAAATTTCTCAAATTTGGTTGGATTCTCACCAGAGATGGTTTATGTTCTTGGACCATCGGAAATGGTGCATAGTACATATGAATACGCACCACTTCCGATTGGCCCAGGAAAGTGAACAATCTTAAATTAGTAAACGGGATGCAACATGATGAATTCCAAGCGGTGAATTCCCTTATATAGCTTGGAGCCGAACAAATGGAAGTCGCTTGGAGCAAAGTAAGGCTATATGCAAGGTGCTGGAAACTTCCCAGTTGAATTTTCGTAGCATCTCAATTGTCTTGTTTGCAATATGAGGACGCGCGTTATCATGCAACAAGAACACGCCTTTGATGAGGACTTTAGTCATTTCCGTCGAATGACATTACGAAGTTTCAATGAAGATGTTACAGTAGGAGTCGGCATCTACAGTTTACTCTCGCTGCCGAAATGTGGCAAGCAATATGCCCTAGTGATCCCAGAAGACTATGAGCATCACTTTCCCAGTGATGAAGCTATACCAAGGGAATCCGCCGCTTGGTTCAGACAGTAGCCCAAAGAATTTTATGCTGCTGCTTTTGAGGGGCTTGTGAAACGATGGGACAAATGCGTCATTGTACAGAGAGATTATGTGGAGAAATAAAAGTAGTTTTCAAGTCAGTACTCTTATTTGTTTCATTTCTATATCCATTTACAACTTATTTATTGACTTCTCGTATATTAATTTTATTTATATCCAATCTGGAGTATAATAGGATGTAGAGTTATTGTAAGAATACTCTATGGGTCTCATTCTAATCATAAAACAAAAACATACGCCTGTATAAATGCAAGAGCAGAGAAAACCGCATGGTACAATGGAGACACGTTTATGCATTGCGCATTTTACTAAGAACAGCAGATAAGCAACAGATGAGTACTTACACAAGGTATTTCTGATTGGTCCCTGGAACACTTCCTGAAAATTTGTGCAGACCATTCAGAAACACATTGTATATCATTTTCAACAAAGAATGCGATGCTCCTGCTTTGAACAAAGCATAGTTGTTGTTGGGTTTTACCCCCATTTATATCATCTTTTATTTCATCATGCATGTATTTCCGCACATTCCGTTTTACCTCAGCAGCTCGGCTGCTTTCAGTCATTCCCTTTTGCTACGTCACATTTGCCTCAGCCAAATCACAGCAATCTAAGCATATCAAAGAGGTGCTTACAAGTGCTGAGGAAGGCTGAAAGAAGATGGCGGCGCCCATGGATGAATTCCGTTTTAAGGAAAAGGCTAAGAGTAAAGCCAGTAAGATTTAAATTACGTTACCTTATGCCTTTTTATGAAAGCTGGCCATTTAAACTAATTGTGGAAATCATTAATTTAACGAATTAATTTATTTTTTAAAAAAGTTATAGTAGATTTTTTAATTTACTGATGGCATTTTATTCAGCAAATTATCAAAAAATCGTTCCTTTTTGGTAATCGAGTCGATTGAAATATTACATGCCATATCTTAGCATTGAAAGTTCCAATGGTACCATTTGGACCATTAAAACACGTACTACTAAACAATTCACACTAATATTTGTTACGCGTTATATTCATTCATGAGACATCCTTGCACGTGCCATTAGACCAATACCTGCTATCACTAGTTACTCTTATATATTCGTTCATGATATGTTATGACGATTTGTTTGATATATTACTTGCCATGTCTGTTTATAGGAAAATTTCAAGGGGAGTATCACAAAGGTACCATTAAAGCACGTGCCATAAGAGCACATACCTATTCCGGCTATCTCACGTTCGTACTTGGTCGTGCACTGTCCCATATTAATGGATTGGTGAAAACAGACTGTGAAAAAGTTAATTCGTTTTCAAGTTATCGTAATAAATACTAAGCTCCATAGGAATAAAAAAATTCTTTTGATTTAGAGAGCGATCTATCCTTTCAATAATCGTCAAACACGTGTATCCTGCACGCGCACCATCTCATTAACGTTTAGAGCACGCGCAGAGCCGAACCCATGTTAAATTCCCGCGTTTTCAATACAATGGGAGGATAATTCGTGTCTTCCAGCAATTCAATACATGCACTCTTTCTACTGCAACGCAATGAATTGTGGGAATTGTGTCTACAAACCGATCACATAAGCACTTTTCTACGAAAATGTGCTAAAAAGGAGAACATGCAACACCGCCTCTACTCACAGGTTGAGCGCGAAAATTTCATACATTGTTACAGCATCATACCTAGTCATAATTTCGGGCTTATTATTGGTAGAAATGCGATTAAAGATGACTACCTATGACGTTTTAACAATGTATGACTTTTCCGCGCTCAGGCTTTCTCTTTAGGTGGTGTTGGAACATGTGAGTTCGTCACATGGAACAATTTGAATGCGCGAGCTTTGTAACAATATGAATTAAATTAAAACTAATTACCGCTCAAACTGCGCGCGAGCCCCGTTAATATCTATATATATAAAGAAGGATGTTTGTGGGTCTGTGGGTCTGTGGGTCTGTGTGTATGTTTTTTATACAAATCTACAGTTTTATTCCGATCTTGATAAAATTTCGCATACATGACCTTCAAAGCATGAGGAAGGTCACTGTCTACCTCAGATTTCGGAAAAATAATAAATGTCGATAAATTTCATGGTTATGGCAAGGCATATTAATGAGAAATATCTCATGACCAACAATGCAAGGCAAAGTTGGTACAACAATAGGTATCAACAATGGTATCAGCACGCAATTCACAAACACACTGCATGAACCAACAATATATATCTCATGACTAACAATGAAAGGAAAAGTTTGTGCAAGTGTAATTATCCCGGGCAACGCCGGGTACCTCTTCTAGTTTTATAATATATCTGTAGTAAAGATTTAATGGTCAGACAACAATGGTCAGGTGACTTTTCAGTTCCGGCGTTTGATTCAAGCCGGCGCCAACAATGGTTAAACGTGCAACAACAATGCAAAACTGTTTCCGTAACACTTTTTGGTGTCGGTTTTCGCATCACGTTTTTTATAGATAGATGTCCAGCCTTAAAACATTATCATGTTAAAACCGTGTCTAACTGCATCATATACGTAGTTATGTAGGTCCTCCCATGTGTAACAGAACTTTTGCAAAACCCGGTATTTCATAATAAAGTCTTATTATGAACGTCAGTCATACGTTCTGAATTTTTCTTTTTACCCCATTTTTAATTTCATTTTCTCTTATAAAATATCCTTTCAAACTTCATGATACTCAACCTGTCATTGATCATATCATTCGCATTTCCATTGTTTATAAATACAGGGTGGCCTAAAACCTACCATGATTAAACGTCAATTTCAGATAGTGTTAAGATAATTGTTTGAAAATTGTTTGATATGTTCATGGCATCAAGGCATTTTGTTAAACGCACTGGATTATCCCAAGTAGGGTTAAGGATCTATGGTAACAAGTTAAATAGGGCCAGGAGAGATGGAAAACCCCTTTCGCCACCATCGAGTGTCTTCATTCTGGTAGCCATGCATCGCTGCTATTGCCTGCATCGCAGTTTCCACTAGTGGAGATTGGAACGTAGAACACCAATTCGTAACCACTCCTGTTGACAAGCTTTCCAAAGACCGTCCACTGTTCGCGGTAGTCTCTTTCCGTGGCCGAAGCCACACAAATCCACAGGCGATGCTTCCGGCGACTTGACGGGTATGTCGCTGAATGGAATGGAGCGGATTCCGGTATCTTCTTGCATGCGTTCTAGGAACAGCCAAGTTGACGCGGCGGTATGACTCGACGCCTTGTCTTGGTGCAGCCATACTTTGTTTACCTCTGTACAGTACAAACGGAGATGTCACGGGTAAATATGGGGGTTAGAACGTTAGTCTGATAGTACAAGGCTTTGACTTTGGTCTTGACTCAACTCTGTGGAACGTTAACTTGCCGTTGCAGCTGTATCCCGCCGCGATTACGAAACTTTTTGAAAATGTTTTCTTGCATTCACAGTATCATTTTCTGAAGTCCTTACAATGCCTTGGGCGGTAAAAAATGGCTCTGCTCTTGTTGCAGTCGCTTAAATAAACATACACCTAATCTAGTGTGACCACGCATTTCCACTTTTCATCCGTCAGGCTCTTGTTGGAGTAGAGTTCATACACGCTACGACAGTTGATCCGTCTCTTTTGAACATGGCGAGGCAACAACTTTGAACGTAGCTCTTGTGTCGCTTCTCCAGTTGTAAATCAGGGTAGATAATTGTGGCCAGTTGTGTTGGTGGATTACATCCGGTTACGAGAGCCCGACCTTTCCGGAATATGTCAGGAGTACGGCTAGTGGATGGTCTCGGATTGGTCTGCTTTTTACCCTCAGGAATGAAGTGTTTTACCCTCTAGAATTTTCCAGTGTTCTTTAGCACACTTGATATCCCTTTCTTGAAAACTATGAAGCCTCGCCCCTTGCATGCTTTCATAATTTCGGAATAGCTGAATTTGACGACGGAAAGGGCTGTTATGAACCCCTCCTAATACCTGTCAATTTTCGGTGGCATAACTTAAGGTTTTTAGAACGCTATTCGAATACTAACTACACTGCTTTGCAATGAAATTGCCCCACCCACAAGGAGTTATCCGAATGAGCCAAAAGTAGGTATACAGCAAGAGATACATCTGAACACACATTTATTACGTTATTGGATTTGTACAGGGTGTCCCAACGGAAAGTAGCATCAGTAGGTTGTGGCACCACCTCTAGCGGCGGGGCATTGTTCCAGCCGCAGGTGTAGGTGATCATACAGGTGGCGAATGTCATCTTGGGGTAGTCTTCCTAGGCCTGGTGATCGTGCTGTGTCAATTCATGGAGATTGCGGGGTGATCGTAAACGACGTCCCACCATGTCCCACGCGTGCCCAATTGGCGATAGGTCTGGGAACCTTGCGGGCCATGGCAGGCAGTTGACATCATGCAGACATGCCATGCTCAAGTTTGCCGTGTGCGGTCTGGCGTTATCCTGCTGAAAGACTGTGCCGGGTAAGGTGTGCAGAAAGGGCAGTAATACGGCTGCAGAATCTCTGTGACGTCAGGGTGCCTTGGGTGGTGACTAAAGGCGTTCTGGCATCGCAGCCAATGGCACCCCAGACCATGATCCCGGGTGTTGTCTACGATAGCGATACCTTATGCATTGTTTATTGGCACGTTCGAATGGTCCGCGTCTGTCGTCGGTGTCCAAACAAAAGCGGATTCGTCGCTGAAGAGCACCGGGCGCCATTCCATTCGCCAGCCCACTCGTTCACGACACCATTGCAGTCGTATCTCGTGGTGCTCAGGTGTCAAAGGAAGACACAACAATGGACGTCTGGCAGACATTGTCGCGGCGTGTAACCGGCTTGCAAGTGTCGCTATTGACACTGGAGCAGTACCGTGAATAGTGATCTTGTCGCGCAGTTGCCGCAGGATAATGGTTCTGTCCGCTAGCGCTGTTCGCAATATCCGCCTATCGGTACGAGCTGACGTGCTTCTCCGGGCCCCAGAGCCTGGTCTTCTGGTATGTGTGCCTTCCTCTCGCCATTGCCTCCAACATTGGCCTACCTTCCGTGCGTCCCGCGACACAGGGAGAGCAATCCGTCTAGTTGACCATCCAGCCTCGGAGAGGCCAATAATCCAACCTTGTTCAAAGTCCGTTAATTGCGTGAACGGTTGTCGTTGTCGTCGTCGCGGCATTGAGACCGTTGTGCGGATTACAGTAGTGTACGTTCACGAGGCAGTTGCTTCCTCCCCACTGCATGGAACGTCTCGCACAGGTGTCAACTGATGAGCCTATACAGGCACCCGGATACCCTGTATCAACCCAAATGTTCGTGTCCCGTAAGCATTCATCTAATCGTTAACTGGTCGGGGGTAGACGACCCCCCCCCCCCTACTAAATATGGATAAGGTCGGATAACTCCTTGTTGGTGGGGCAATTTCATTGGAAAGCAGTGTATTTTAATATCTGCCTTAAGAACAATTAAATATGCTAATTATTATCATAGATGCCTAACTCTCTGTAGGACGTGCATTAGGCAGTAAAGGAGGCTATGCTATCCCAGAATTGTGGGCATGGTTATTATAGGAGGGCTTCTGTGGAGCTGTGCCTGTTTAAATATCGTACCCACAAAATAGATTTCTTGTTTTTCAATGAAACATTTTAAAATTATTCAGAGTTTGGCGCCTGATAAATGTCGTTGTGGCCCAAAAATATGGATACTTTAACATTGCAGTCTCTATGTAACATGATAGAAAAAATCTAAAAGCAGATTCGGATTCAGCACACTAAAAACCACAAGAATAAGTCAAATTCATTCAAGATGATTTTTCATTCCTGGCCTGTGTTTTTTAAAAATTTGGTAAAGATTTTGTTTTCTTTTTACACTCAAGTTTTATTGCTATATACAAAAGTGAGTGTCTACGGAGTATCTACCGTCATATTAGAGAAGGAAAGTTAAATAGCTGCTGGTATTTAATATTATTGAAATCATCAATACAAAATCGAAGATGAAACAGGAAGACTAGATTGGATGATAGAATATCTAAACACACTTGTGAAAAAATTGTTTATGCACTTGGCCAACAGGAAATGGTGCATAGGTTTATGATCTCCGACTGTCCAGGAACATAGTCATTTTTAATGTTCCAAATTTTAGTTGTATGACACAAGTTAACCTATCGTAACCTATATGAACTATACCCTAGAAGAGGCGTATGTTTATTGTTCATTTAAGCAACTTCAACAAGAGCCAAGCCATTTTTTACCGCCCAAATGGTTTTAAGGACTTCAGAAAATGGTACTGTGAATGCAAGGAAACATTATCAAAACGTTTCATGATTGTGGCGTGATACAGCTAAACGGCAATTTAACTTTACATAGAGTTGAGTCAAATTCAACGCCATGTACTATCAAACTAACGTTCAGAGGTGAACAAGGTATGGCTGCACCAAGACAAAGTGTCGAGTCACACTGCCGAGTCAACTCACTGTTCCTAGAAAGAAGCAAGATGTACCGGAATCTGTTTCATTCCATCAGCGACATACCCGTCAAGTCGCCGGACGCTTATGGATTTTTGTGGCTTTGGCCTACTTAAACGGGCCCTCGGAAAGAGATGCCCGCGAACACTGGAGGGTCTTTGGAAAGCGTGTCAACAGGAGTGGTTACGAACTAAGCTTGGTGCTCTGCGTTCCAGCTTCCTGCAGTGGGAACTGCGATGCATGTCTACCAGACTGAACACACTTTATGGTAGCGAAAAGGGTTTTCCACCTTTTCTGGCCCTGTATGACATACAAAATTATATGTTCCTTCAAGTGCATTACATAATTTTATGTACCAATGAAGAAATGGGTCTAAGTAGTCACCAAAAAATCACTGTGGAAGAATGGTTCAAGTTCCTGGACAATCAGAAGTGGTGCATATAATTTTGAATACGGACAACTTCTGACTGACCCCGAAAGTGAACGTTTTCAACATTTTTGTATTTAAAAAGCAGAAGAGTTAGAAGATATATTGAATAAGAAACCTTCTATCTCCTATTTTGTTACTCTGATATTTAAGATCACATAGCATGATAATTCGTTGAAGAGGTCGACAGTTGGTTTCCATTTCTCAATTTACAATGTAAAACTATAGACCTTTTTATAATGTAGTAAGCAAGAATTAGGTCTTTTTTTACCACTGTTCTATGGACAATTCCGTTAAAAAGGAACTTGGAAGTGACCGCTACGAAGGTCTCACGATTGTGTGTAAAACTTGTTTTGGAATAAAACGCAATCCTGCGATATTTCGTAAAATTCGACATAATTACGTACTTCATGCGATTATTTCTCAGAATTTTCGAACTTCGAACTAACTACTGAAGTTGATACATTTAAAGTTTATTAGTGGCCATATCAATTTCTAGTAACTTGAAGAGGGCGACACTCTCAGATACTGTATAATGACCATTTTTGTTTTAAGGCATTACTTAGCAGCAATGCAGGAAGGAATTTTGCAATCCTTAATTAACAATGGTCGAATGGACATCTTTGATTTGCCATACTTGAGCTTCCAGTTTGAACAACTGAGAACGTTAAACATATTTCAAAAGCCAAGTCTTTTGGAATACATATACATGTGACTGTTTTTTTTTTTATTAATTTTGTTGTGGTTAAACAGCTTGCATATTTGTTCATTTTTAACTTATTAAGATCAAATCGTTCGATTGTAATTAAAAAAAGTTTTTTTCTTTACATTGGGTTCTATTTTACATCCTGTTTATTTGATGTTGTATTCCCGTATTTTAGTTTTATTTTCATTAAAGACTTTATAATTTTACAATCTTTTTATTATTTTTTTTTACTGGAACTCCTCCTCAGATCAACGGAATTCAAGATAACCCTAATAAAATAACAGACAAAATGATAAACATTTGAAGAAAAGCAAATATGTCATTTCGACATCCACACGCTGAATTCTGTAGAACTTTTTTACAGTTATCACTTATCGTGACTGTATCTCGATAAGATATAAACGAGAGAAATAGCTAGGTGGCCTACTAAGTTTTTGTTAGAAGAAAAGTTAATTAAACCAGTGAAATAATCAGATAATGAATTCAGAAAAAGGCTTTATCACTAAATTTATAGGTGCGGTAGACAATTTAAGCTATATACATGTATTTCTAGGAGAAAGGCGAAGGAGAAGAATACTTATTTCTGTCGTGTCTATAGTTTTGACTAAACGAACAGAACACTTCAGTGTGAAAATCAAGTAAGTACTTTCTCAAAATTTAAGAAGTCCTTGACATCTTGTTAATTAATCCGTAGTAAATTTTAAATTTATAATTTGTTGAAACATATGTATACCATTGAAAAACTGATTATATTTCAGATATTTCAATTACTTTTTCAATTATTATATGTGTTTTATTTAGAAGTAATATGTTATGCACAGAGGAATACACAAATGAAGAAATCATTCATGTTCTTGACAGTCGGAAATACCACTTAGGGTATTAATTAATTAAGGACGATTTCGGATTGTCCAGGAGAGTAAATGTAAAAAATGGAATCAATTTTTTTTTAACGACGGAGAACTTAAATGATCATTACACTCTGTAACAAGTACTACTAAATTCCACTACTGTATGGCATTAACAACAATTTGAAAATATAACCTACTCAATGCACGATAGTGACGAAAGTGTTTCTTCTCGAACGTGCAAAAGAGACTATGGTAGTCATGTACAGAGTGAGGCATTTATCTTGAGACAACTAAATACAGTGAAACCTCTTTAAGCCGACCAGCAATGGTTCCACGTAATAGTGGTCGTTTGGAGAGGTGGTCTTCTTAAAGAATTGGGGGGTAAGCGTAATTTATAAAGTTTCATTGTCTCAATTGTTTAACATTATAAGGATATAATCTGATGATATACAAAGCTTACTCTTTTGGTTTCATTTATTATTTTAGTGATTTGCATAATGGACTAAAGTTTTATTAATGAATTTGAATGAAATTTTCATAACTTTATGCAGTAATGTGGCTATTCAAAATAAACAATAAGTGAAAACAAAATATTAATACCTAATACATGTATAATTACATAGCAATAAAAGTGAACCCAATTATTGAATCAAAAATTTCCCCTATTCTTTGTTGAAAAACTGCAACATTGAAGTTTATTTTTTTCTGCTCAACATTTTACGTACTGTAACTTGTTGATATTCTTTATCACCTCTTCAAACAAATGCAGCAAGTTTTGACTTGGTCTTGTAGCGATAAAAAACAAAGTTTTCTTTATGACATGGTGACAATAGCAGGCAAGAAATTGAAATGTGATGTGAAGAGTGAAAGTGATGTAAAGTGAGCCCGACACGTGCATTCTCAACTCAATCACATGTTGAGCTCTTCCTAACTGTAAGATAAAGCAGTGGTGTAAGTGAATGCCACTGATACACAAAGCAAAGAAACAGATTGAACAATGCTCAGTTTCCTACTCCTCCTTCAAAAAAATGAGCATACTCTTTAAATCAGAGGAAGTGGCATTATTAATGCTTCAATCCCAAGACCAACGACCACCCATTTCAGGCACCAATCATTGATGTTCCCTATTTAAACCGACCAGTAAACATGGCAAAATCAAGTCATGACAATCTTGACTCGATATTGCCATGTCTACTGGTCGGTTTAAAGAGGGTATATTGATGGTTGGTGCCTGAAATTGGTGGTCGTTGGTCGAGTAAAGAGGTGGTCGGCTTAAAGAGGGAAAAAAATGCATTATACCTATGAGACATTAATTCCGTGCCAAGGAAAAGTGGTCGAGTTAAGAGGGGGTCGTGTTAAAGAGGTGGTCGAGAATAGAGGTTTCACTGTATCTCGGAAACTAAGCATTGTACGAAAAAATGTCCAAAATCAAAAGTGAATTATTTCGTGGGGGAAATTCATTAATTAATAAATTACCACCCCCTCCTTGTGAAATGGAACCCCTATTTTTAATGGGATATTCCGATTGTACACAATATTCGAGAAATGTTTTATTTTGGGGTTTTTTCAATTGAACCAACCGTTTAGGAAATTGAGGCTCTGAAAGTGTGGAACTTTTAAAGTTTTGAACCCAATTTTATCGATGAAGACAAAGAGATAGAGAAAGAATAGTGAGTCTTACAGATATTCCTATTCTACTTTTTAATGGTCTTTAAGAATCCGAAGTCAGAATTTCAAAAATTCAAAATTTTTAGTACACAAGTAAACTTTTGGGGGCAGCAGTCCAATGGAGACAGAGTCTAGCGTGTGCATTGAAAAATATTGGATTGGATTTTTTTTTTCCCCGAGGTATCCATGCCCTCCCGACTCGGTGGCGGAAATGCATCGAAAAGCTCGGTCACCGACCGAGTAATTGTCTTTTGCGAAAGTGGAGAGAGACATAAGCAACTCCGTAGCCAAATTCTGTTTTTCACTATTAAATCGGAGAAGTGCATCCAGATCTAAACCTTGTTAAAAGTACGAGGTCTGTTAAAAAAAAAAAAAAACTTACAGCTTATTGGTCTTTGTCTCCTTCAAAGTACTCCCCTTCTCTATTCACTCACTTGTTCTAGCGGTGTTCCCACTTTACCATGCAGTCCTGGAAAGCTTTTGGAATATCCTTCAATGCCAGTGACGAATCTTTCTTAATGTCATCAAAGGAATCGAAACGGCATCCTTTTAGCCCTTACTTTTGGAAACAAGAAAAGGTCGCAGGAAGCTAGGTCTGGGGAGCTGGGAGGCTGTGGGAGGACAGTCGTCTGATTTTTGGCACAAAACTGGCGAATAATTAACAAGGCTGAGGGGGCAGGCGCACTGTCCTGATGAAAGAACCATGAGTTGACCCACAGTGATCTCGTTTTGCGATTCCGTAAACGTTTTCCCCAGTTTCACGCAAAATTAAACGTGCATCGTTGCTCTTGTAAATCGGACATTGCAAAAATCGCCATGAACACTCAAACACATTGTACTCAAATGGCAATAACAAAGAAATTAAACAACAAGTAAAAACTTGTAAATAGTCTATTAGGTAGAAGGATATGACAATTGCAGTGCTGCCAACCGCTCGTCGCTACGACGATCCGTTGTCGCGTAATTGAAAAAGTTCGGTTATTTTTTGAATAGATCTCATATGTGGAATATTATGGTGTAAAAGGTGTATGCAAAACACTATGGTAATCCAGAATTTGATTAATAAAATGCCAGATTGTTTGAGATCATAAAAACCAATGATATCCAAACAAAGTACTAAAAGTAACAGTCCCAAACGATGCTCTTCTTATGACTTTGAAGCATCAATATTTCACTTTTTCATGAACATCATTAATATTTCATTGGTATATTACACTTCAAACTCGTAAATTTCAGATGGTACTATACCTTTGTTACAGAGTGTAATAGTTTTCATGTCGCTCACTCTGGTGCTTAAATATCACATATCCAAGCAAATCACCAATTTCGTTTAATTCGTAATACAGTCCAGAAGCATCTGCTAGGAAATTGTTGATGTTCTTGGACAATCGGGAATGATCTATACAATTTTGAATACGGACCACTTCCGATTGACCCAGAAAGTAAACGTTTTGTATCGTTTCAATGAATCTTGCCAGATAATCATTGCCTATGTAATGGATGGATGGAAAAATTCAGCAAACGAGGCTAATTTATGTGGTGAAGGACTCATTCATTTATGTTTCAGGACAGTCGGAATTGGTCCTTAGAGTATTGATTAAGGACGACTTCTGATTGACCCGGAAAGTAAATGCAACAGTACAATGGACCGTACTATCAAAAATGTAGCGGAGAGCAACTGCTTCAATAAATTTGTGAAGAAATTGTTTAGGTTCCTGGACAATCGGAAATAATCTGTAGGATGCTGAATACGGACTATTTCCGACTGACCTTGGAAAGTAAACCTTTAGAATAGTTTTAATCAATATAGTTTATAGGATAATTATAGTAGGCCTACAGTTATGGCTACGAATAGGACAGAAGAAAACCCCGGTAAATTATGTTATTGTCGTTTTATTTTAGTCATCCTATTGTAATCAAATAGGATTCTTTAAGAGCCGTATAATATTTATCAAAATTTTGCATTATAGTTTTAATTTAAATACTAATCCTACTTTGTTATGCAAGGAAAAATATAAAATTTCTTTGTTAATTTGTATTGTATCTTGCAGTTGGGACAAAAGAGTGGAACTGCTTTGCTCACTCCAAAGACGGAAGCATTCATTTATGTTCCAGGACAGTCTGAAATAGTCCTTAGGGTGTTGATTAAGGACAATCTCAGGCTGACCGTGAAAATAAATATTTGAAACCGCAAAAATGGTCGTTGGCATCACAAAAGTCATGAAAGCAAAAATTCCTCAAATTTGTTTGGATTCTCACCAGAGATGGTTTATGTTCTTGGACACTCGGAAATGGTGCATAGTACATATGAATACGCACCACTTCCGATTGGCCCCGGAAAGTGAACAATCTTAAATTAGTAAACGGGATGAAGCAGGAGGAAAACTTTCAAAAGTCTGGTGACTGTTAAAGGGTTTCCAGAAACCACTTAATCACAAACATACTCATTTCTACTAGTATTTATACGAGGGAGAGCCAGGAAGTAATTAATGTTGAATACGTTGTGTTATTACAACCGAATGCATAATAAATTTCCTCATTTTCGTGTTACCCAATTCCTCATATCTCGTCATTGTGCATGGAATTTATTTGAATTTTGCCTGAAGATGAGAGCAGGAGCTCTCGAAAAGCTTTGCAAGCATTTATAATTTTGCTTCATGTTCGACAATGGACTTTAGATTCATTGATATTTGTGTTTTTGCAACCACTGGTGGATTCCAATTTCAAAAACTTCGTCAGCTGACGCAAGTTTCTGCTCTTCAAGTTGTGGAAATGAGGAAATTTATTATGCATTCAGCCAGTAAGTAAATTACAAATGGATAGAGAAATGAAACAAATAAGAGTACTGACTTGAAAACTACTTTTATTTTTCACATAATCTCTCTGCACAATGCGGTACTTGTCCCATCGTTTTACAACCCCCTCAAAACCAGCAGGATAAAATTCTTTGGGGCTACTCTCTGAACCAAGCGGAGAATTCCCTTTATACAGCTTGGAGCCGAACAAGATAAGGGCTGTACGGAGGATGCTGGAAACTTCCCAGTTGAACTTTCGCAATCTCAGTTGTCTTCCTTGCAATATAAGGACGCGCGTTATCATGCGCATTGATGAGGAGTTCTGGTCGCTTCCGTCTCCATTTTGGATTTTAACAGTCAGTATTTTTTCGATTGTTGAAAACAATGAAAGATGAATTGTTGCCCAGACCCCAATAGTCAGTTGAGTTTTGAGTGCCCTGGCCTGTCTCTCGTTAACCTCGATGAGGATGATGTTACAGTAGGAGTCGGCATTTACAGTTTACTCTCGCTGCCGGAATGTTGTAAGCAATATGCCGTAGTGATCCCAGAAGACTATGAGCATTACTTCCCAGTGATGAAGCTGTACAAAGGGAATTCGCCGCCTGGTTCAGACAGTAGCTCAAAAAATTTTATGCTGCTGGTTTTGAGGGGCTTGTGAAACGATAGGATAAGTATCTCATTGTACAGGGAGATAATGTAGAGAAACAAAAATAGTTTTCAAATCAATACTCTTGTTTCATTTCTATATCCATTTACAATTTATTTATTGACTTCTCATATATTAATTTTATTTATATCCAATCTGGAATATGGGATGCAGAATTATTGTGTGAAATATATTATGGGCTTTGATTCTAATCATAAAACAAAACCATACGCCTGTATAAATGAAAGAGCAGATAAAACCGCATGCTACAGTAGAGACACGTTTATGCATCAGGCATTGCACTAAGAACAGCAGGCAAGCAACAGGTGAGTACTTATACACAGCATTTCTGAATGGTCATTATAAACTTTCAAAATATGTTCCAGGGACCAAAACAAGTACAAAATGTCATATGGGGTCGAAAACGCTTATTTCTTGAGTTATAACGGTTTGAAGATCTCCTGTAGTAGAAGAAGAGTTACGATAATTGAAAGAAACGTCTGAAGAAAATTTCCTAGAAAATCAACTCCCAACAATCCTAGAAAATGTACTATTGTCTATCCGACAAAGAATGTGGTTTATGCATGATGGTACACCACCCCATTTCAGTTGACCCACTAGAGACTTCTTAAATACCATCTATCGTGGCCTGGACGCTCACCTGACATGAATCTATTGGACTTCTGGGGATATTTGAAAAATCTTGTTTGTTCTGTCCCAGGACCATATGCTGCAACTCTTCGTCAACGGATCCTGGATGGCTGCGACATCATCCGTCATTAACATGGTATATTCCAACGGGTTCGCTAATCTATGCGGCAACGTACACAGGCTTCCTTGGAACCTAATAGAGGCCATTTTGAGCATTTGCTATAGCAAGTGTACTGTCTTGTTATACCGTAGAAATAAATCACACAGCTTGCAACTCCTGTATGTTTTAATGTTAATTTCGTCTATTGCAGGACACCTTCAAACCGTTATAACTACAGAAAGAGTTTTGGACTCCATATGACATTTTGCACTTGTTTCGCTCCCTGGAAGACAACCTGAAAATTTGTGCAAACCTTTCAGAAACATATTGTTTGAACAAAGCATAGTTATTTTCATTTTTGTTTTTTTTGTTGTTGTTATTTTCTTTAGTTTTTTATTTCATTTATATAATCTTTTATTTCATCATGCATGTATTTGTTTTTATTTTTTGCGTTATTTCATTGTCAACTTTCTTTTTATAAGTTTATGTTTTTGCTAAGTGACATCCAACGTTTTCAATTACCGTATATGCTCGAATATAGGTCGCAAAATTACGTGCCCAATTTTGGCTGAAAACACTGGGGTGCGACCTTTATGTGAGCCCAGCTAAAACTACTATACCCTGTCTCAGCTTCAGTTGAGAGTGGCATCACGAGTTAAGCGGTTAGTTCGTCCGCATGAAGAAATAGTTTGAATAAACTTTTGTATAAAAAGTTCAAAATTTCTGTCTGCAATCATATTTCATTTAATCCTCGAAATAATAAAAATTCAGCGGATAAAAAAGCCATTTGACAATTTTGTCCTTCATCGGCAGAAGGATACAATGTTGTGTAGTATGTCTCATCATAGCCTCTGCATATGTAAAGAGGCCTAGTTCATTTTCCTCGCAACCTTGATTTTTAGTGCGAAAATAAATGGGGGGGAAAGGCTGCGGGGAAAAGACCAGGCCTTTTACATATGCGGAGGCTACGGTCTGATAAGCAGCGTTTTTCGGTGACGTCACTCTCAACTGAAGCTGATACAGGGTACA
Organism: Rhysida immarginata; assembly: GCA_023313115.1. Taxonomy (NCBI): domain Eukaryota; kingdom Metazoa; phylum Arthropoda; class Chilopoda; order Scolopendromorpha; family Scolopendridae; genus Rhysida; species Rhysida immarginata. Next base: position 194,499 of record JAHWFO010058079.1, on the reverse strand, counting down.
GTCGAAGGGTTGCCTATCGATGTTGATCATTGCCAACCTTTGCCATGTTATAATAAAGTTATTATATTTCATTTAATTATTATGAAATCAATATGTAAATAAAGGGTTTTGACAGCTTTATTTCGGTCTTGTATGTAAAAAAACTTGTTTCAAAATGGGATTTACTTTGTTTATTGTAATCTTTAAGGTTAATACAGTGATTGAATTACCTTCATTAGTCAAGATGATCTAGTTTGAATTTTAAGGGGGAGTTTGATCGAAATTTGATACAAAATTTAGAGGTGCAACCTTTATTTGCATGCGACCTGTATCTGAGAATACACGGCAATATCTCTCCATTCAAAATGCTAAGAGCCCAATATAAGTCTTGTGTATTATGCTAGAAGATTTTAGTTTTACTAAATTTGTTTTTAATATTCTCAAAATCAATCTCATTCTACAGTAACCTACATTCCAACTTGGTCTGCTCTTATGCACAGGATGCCTGCCAGATCTACATACTAGGTAACCACAAAAGTTCTTGCCGTTTTTATGTTGCCATAAAAGGAAGTGACAGAAGATATCCAAGTAGATATACAGTGTGGTCCAAAATCTGTCAGGGGGGAGCAGGAAGGTTAGCCTGTATAAATACAGGACTGTTGGGGATTCACATCAATCACATCCACAAATGGAAATATCGAAGGAGATGTTAAGTGTTGTTTGCTTTATGACTTCAATGTGAGCTTGTCAGCAGCAGCGTCAAGTCGTCGAGTGTGTCTTGCGTTTGGGGATGATGCTGTGGATGAACGCACTGCAAGGCAATTAGTTCCAGAAATTCAGGTCGGGAGAATTTGCTATTTCTGATGAACCCCGTAGTCTAATGTGTCTGGTGGACTAGACGCCAAATGGTTCACTACGAGCTACTATCAATTGGCCAAACCATTACTGGGGACCTGTACTCCCAGCAGTTGGAACGTTTGCAACAGGCTTTGCAGCAGAAGAAGCCAACATTGGTGATTCTCAAATGGGTACTCTTCCTTCATGACAATGCCTGGTCACATGTGGCGCGGGTGGCCATGGAAACCATAAAGCGGCTTGGTTGGGAAACTTTGTGTCATCCACCTTGCTCACCAGATCTTGCTCCAACAGATTATCACCTTTTCCATTCTCTGGAGAACCATCTTCGCGGCAAATCCTATACCAATAATACAGACCTGCGAAAGGCACTCACGGACTTCTTTGAGTCCAAGACCAGCAAGTTTTACAGCTAGAGGATTGATCAACTGGAGACACGATGGCAGAAGGTGCTAGATGCCAATGGAGATTACTTTGGGGACAAGTGATACGTTACTTTTTGTGTACATCTTTTGGTTTTCCGGAATTAAAAACGGCAAGAACTTTTGTGGATATCCAGTATTTCGTATTTTGTATCTGCCAATCTGCCAAATGGCATGCTAAAAAAAAAAAAAAAAAAAATGTGCTTCCGATTTCTGTATCTATTATCTTGCAGATGATCATGGCTATAGGAAGTGCAAGTGACTACGTCACAGCTGACGTCATTTGCGCGATGAACGTGCCGAGAGCCTAGGAAATGGGATCGCTGGTTCCAAACATTGGAACCACGCAATATACGAACGAGTAACGTTGAAACGGGCGGCCAGTAAAAACGACATCTCTTAAATTATTATGTTAATTTGTGTAATTTATACTATTATTAAGACATTTAATCCCATTATATAATTTATACATTGATATTAGAACGCTTTTTAATCACTTTTAATCACTTAACAAAAGAATGCCATCGTTCGCGGATCTTTCTTTCTTTGGGAAAACGATAGATGTCTAAATCGCTGTTTTGGCTCCTTCTTGAGCAGTGAGGAACTAAACAATTTCACATCTTAAATGTATTATAAACACTGGGCTTATACAAAGCGATTTTATTCCATCCCTACGTTGGAACCATGTTAAATCCCGAAGCGAGAAGACTTGTTTGGAACCAAATCGAGTCACGTGACTGAAGAATTCCAAGGACTGACGTCACACTTGCACTCCCTATAGGGATTTAGACATCTATCGTTTTCCCAAAGAAAGAAAGATCCGCGAACGATGGCATTCTTTTGTTAAGTGATTAAAAGTGATTAAAAAGCGTTCTAATATTAATGTATAAATTATATAGTGGTATTAAATGTCTTAATAATAATATAAATTACACAAATTAACATAATAATTTAAGAGATGTCATTTTTAGTGGCCGCCCGTTTCAACGTTACTAGTACGTATGTTGCGTGGTTCCAATGTTTGGAACCAGCGATCCCATTTCCTAGGCTCTCGGCCCGTTCATCGCGCAAATGACGTCAGCTGTGACGTCGTCACTTGCACTCCCTATAAGAATAAAACTATAAATTTCGGTTCAATTTCTTTTACTTACCATACGGTAGTATAAATATATAAATTCCTATAACAGAAACAATTAAGATTCAAAATTGTCAATAAATTAAAAAAAAAAGTGTTTTTCATCAGTAGATTACAACGTGGTAGGAATATCGAATGTGGTAGGTTTTCGTAACCTTCCACCTGGTTAGCAATGGACAAAAAGCATCCATGTTGCAGGTGATTGAAACCCACAACTCGAGGATCTCGATTCCCCAGCGATCTCAGTCAACAAGCCAGCATCAATAAATTATACAAGAAAAATTACAAATCATGCTGAAAATGGAAGATGTTTCAGATTGTCTCTGCTAGTTTGAATATGAATTTGCAATCTTCACAGTGCACAAGGAAATCTATAAGTGAAGCTATATTATCTAGTAGAATAAATTTTTCTCAAGTAATTCTCAGACAAATAAAAGTCTAATGATAGAAGAAATTTAAAATTTTTAATATATTTTAGATTTTATACAGCCACTGTAAATATGATAATAGAAACAATATTTAGTGGAAAATAAGAAAACATTAATCCACAACAATTTTTTTTTTTATTTCCTCAGATGCGCATTTCGGATTTCACAAAAAAAAATTGTTGTGGATTAGTGTTTTCGTATTTTCCATTATTTATACGTCGGTATCCACAGTTTCGGCAATTATTTCTGTATTACAATATTTAGTTTAGAATATATACTTTGAATGATTGCAGTACAAAACAATAGCGCAGTATTGCAAGTGAATAACTAGCCATCACGTTCTATACGGCTGCATTTTGCGCCATTAGGCCTCCTAAGCACTGTCGACTAGTTGCCAGCAACTGTGGTTGCGAACAACCAGAAACAATAGGAAACCGAAGACGGGAGACCAAATAGGTAAACGAATAGCCGCCAGCGTTTGTATTGCTATTGCTTATTCTCGCCTTACTATCGACGCGCCGGCTATCTCTCAAGATGAACGTGGAAATAATGGCATGTTCTAAATTTTTTCCGAGGTCTTGCGAAAAATGACAATAAATTATAATGAAATGAGACAAGGGGGATAATTACAAGATCCAAGAAAAAGCAAAGCCTCGGGGCCTGTAAATAATGGTAAATGCTCTTGCTGACCTATTTTCATAAATATTTTTAACATAAAAATCAAGGCGTATGGTCTTCAGAAGCGCGGGACCTTGTGAAGGCAAACCGTTAGCATCATCCTCGGGCCAGCCGTAACTATTTATTTCAAAGATATAAGCAAAAAACACGACCGAGAAGGGGTGTTTGATTGCACAGTGCATAGACGTCAATAGATACAAGCCACCCCAGCGGTTGTGCAACTTTGCAGTTGCCGAATGCGTTGCTCTTGATTTTCTGGCTTCCGACAACTGACGGGATGCCGAAACCACATGTGTAACGATAACTATTCTAGTTATGCCTCAAGGTTGCTAGCAACCAGTCAACAGTGCGTAAGAGGCCCTAGGAAGAGCAACAGTCCAAGTTTGAGATGCATGTCCTTCAATGTGTACAGCCTTGTTCACGCGGCTCATGTCAGCACAATAATCAATTTTCTCCCATACACAATGAAACATGTCTGTAGTGTACGTGATATCTGAACCAAGGGTCCTGGACGAATGTTAATTTAACAAATCATCAGATGGCATGAGGTTTGGCGAATGCAGTAGCCATAGGAGAAGGTTGTTGTCGCCATGTATAACACAGCCAATCCAGTGAAAAGAAAATACTCAATTGCTAACCATTTGACCAAGGTGGCACATTGAAGGATTAATAATGCATCTCAAACTTGGCAAATTGCTCCTATAAAGAATGAGAAATGGCTATTTTTTCCACTTACAAAACCAAACCATTTTGTAAAGAATCTTTATTTTGAATTTCATATATTTTATAAATTGTACATTTAAATCTGTGATAACATAAATGTTATCAAGGAATGCTATACGATGGGTGGTCATAACGTCATTAAAATCAGCCGGAAGACAGGGATAGGATGGTAGCATCAGTCCTTCTACAACATATGCACCTCTCAGAGCCACACTTTTCCTAAAGATAAACACATGCTGGATGCCACTTTTATGTAAGTCCTCCTTCTGGCTGTTGAGGAATTGCTCCACCTCGAAGATGACCTCGTCATCATCTTGGAGATGCCATCCACGAACCAGGTTCTTCAGGCGAGGGAAGAGGAAAAAGTCTCTTGAGGCCAGGTACGTCAAATACGGCGGATGGGGCAGTATTTAAAACCCAACTCCGCATGGTCTCATGTGCAGGATGTGCTGGCGTGTTGTTGTGCAGAAGTCTGACCCCTTTGGACACCTTGCCTCACCGTTTTGACTTTATGGCTTCCTGTAACTTATGCAGGAGGCCTATAGTACACTCTCATGATTGTCTGGCCTCAGAGCTCATCACAGCCTCAATTTGTGGCGACTGTCTCGTACGATGGGGCATTGTCAACATAAATGGCCACAAACTCCTGATGGCTTTGTTTGGCATTGTTTCCCTTCAATGCAGGAAACTTATCACAGCTCGCACCTCCAATTTCCAATGGGCTGTGCCATGTTGCTTTCGATGCTCTGGTGGAGTTTAGCAGTACTGCAACAAATGCCGCTTTTATCCTCCAATGATCGAGGGATTTCGTTCCCTGTGACACCACACATTTTCAAAAGCTAACGTTCTTTCACGTTAATTGTAATGACTTTATGACTTCCCCTTATATTTAAGGATTTCTGCTCATTTGCTTACCTTGTTGAAGTTTTTTTTTAATGTCATGATATCTTTCTTTAATGATATCAAGTTAGGTATATTTAAAATTAAGGAAAAACTCAAATTTACCAAAAACATTTTTAAAGTTTAATATCTGTATTTCAGAATTATAAAAGAAACAAAATTTAGAAATAATATTACATTTAAGGGTAAACAAGGCACTTATTCTTCATCCTTTAGATATTAAGACAGAAATTTTTCATTTTTTAAAAAAAAATTGACATTGGTTAAAAAAAAAGAAAGCAAAATAAATAAAAATGATACTTAAAAAAATTACTTTCTTGTTATACACTGTTTACATTAAAAAAAAATTTTTTTTTGGAATTTTTAGAACAATTTCAATATTCAATACATCTATTCATTTTAATAATAATCTTAGTTGAGTTTTAAAAACTTACAGTAAACGAGGAAAATTAAGACAAGACAATGAATTCCAAACAAAGCAGCAAAATATTTTAAAATCATAATATTTATAATCATTACTTGAAAAGAAATGCCATTGAGTTGTTTCAACTTCTAATAGTCATTTTCTCTTATAATTAAGTAATAATAGTAAACTAAGTAGAAAGAATATGTTTCAATAGCTTCAGAGTTCCTTTAATCTCATTTTAATTTCAAAAACTTTTTAATGAGCACAGCTCACAACTATCCCTTGAGTTCACAAATTATGCCTTGTTAAATTTAAAAAAAAAAAAAAATCCCCAAATATTAAAATAAAATGTAATTATTTATTAGAGCAGCAATTCCCAACAAGTATTTCCACTCATTTTATCGGAAAATTTAAAACAAAAAAGGGAGGACAATATTATAAAACTTTAACAATTATATCACTTATAAATTCTTCATAAAATTTTATATATTAATCAAGACAGTAAATGCTGCATTACGATTAATCATACAAGATCATAAAAAATATGAAAATTAAAATTATCTTGAAGTCTTTAAAAAAGATCCTTTCTATTGTAAATAGATATAAAATTCTGTATGCATAATGAAATGCAAATTGTACATCTTCCTAAAATTTACATTCATGAATGTGTGTGTGTGTGTGTGTGTGTATTCATGTATTCAATGTTGCTAGAATGTTACATACATGTACATTTTTTATTAGGAAATAATAAATTACTGTGTGATTCCTTATATTGTATATTTGAAACTATTGTAACAACATGGACACATAATATCATCCGTTTAACTTATTACAGTGGTTTTTCTTTATGCTCAGTCGTCCCTCTGCAAATCGGAAAATTTTTCCTAAAAGCCAAGACAGCTTTTTTTGCAAGAAAAACTAAATCAATAACAATTAAGACGATTAAAATATAAAAAATTAACCAATTTTATAGTTCACTTAATGCATACAGCTTGTTTTGGAGACTTTGAAAGTTAATTATCGAAATTAATATGAGAATTAAGCCGCTTTTCTTTGAGCTGGTTATTTTCCATGAAATTAGGAAAGGCGGCCAATTATAAAGGCACCTACATTTTCCCTTAAAAAATTAATATGCCGACTTGTGTTTAAGGTTGCCTAAATTTCAAAAAATATTACTATATTTGGTTAATCTTCACTATCCGCATATCGCACGATGACTGATCATCAGATCAAGGTAAGTTAATTGATTTTTTAAAGACCCCCCCCCCCCCCCTTAACGAACTGATATTTATCCCCTTTTCTATTTAGTCACAGTAAATGGCTAATAGTGGTAGTTAAATTAGTAAAATTTTCATTTACCTTGGTCCATGATCAGTCATCGCGCGATGTGCGGATAGTGAACATTAACCCTATAATCTGGTTTAATTTATTTTTCCTTTTCTTCTTCAAAAACTGATAAATTACTGAAAGGTATGTATTACTAATGGAACTCGGCAATGAAGTAGATGCGAATAACTATCTTTAATTGAAGAGAGTTTTATCTGTTCCGCAAGTGAGAAAATCCATAAGACGGCAATGCCCTGGAACAAAGGTTGCTGACTGGTTGCTGAAAGGTTGCTGTAGAAGGACGACTGTATAAGAGGGGATTTTTGGCAAAAATAACCCGTTTAATGCATATAATCCTAAATAAAAAATTATGATTTATTATTGGTGAAAAACAATGTAATAAAATTTATCCTAATAAAGAAAATGGATTCTGATCAGATTGTCTACTTTCAAATAATTAACCACAAAATTAATTTAAAAAGTAATTATTTAATCATTTAATTAAAAAGTAAAAAAACGCATGATTTACAATTTGAATGGGTAGGCCTACTCAATGGCTGACTACCCTGAGTATAATTGCCCTCCCCAGCCATGGAGAGCATAATAAGGTAAACATACTTAATTCATACCTGCGCTTAAATTATGCAGCTGCATTTTCTCAAAAAGTAGCGCTAAATGTAGTGCAATATGTAAACAACAAAAGTTAAGCTTTTTGCTACATTTTCAGTAAAATTCTTATTTATTTAAAAGACATGTGTCACCCTTCAATCAGAGATACATGTATTCATTTTATAGTGGCATTACGATAAAACTACATTTGTCTTGAGTATTACTATCCTTGTTTTAGTGGCCCAGTCAATCTCAAAATTTTAGGTGCCAATTTTGAAATAATCATGCGAGTTTGCCTATTTCATACCGCAAAAGCGTAGTCATAAAAAATTTCAAGAAATACAAATAAAAAGCCACCAAAAACAAGAGATTAACTTACAGTGCTCTCTGAAAGTCCATACAGAAACACATTAAATAAAAACTGGACCAATTAGAAAGGCATCTCTAAAAATATAAAATTGAGCAGCAAAAGGAAGAAGTGACAAGCGAAAGTCAACTAAAAATAAGAAGAAAAGAAATATGGAGATCAGGAAAAAAAAAAGCTGGTTTTGTAATACGTGTGAAGAAGAGGGAGAAGAGGTAAGATTGTTAAGAATGAAAATGATAAAAATAGCAAGTATAATTTAGGCTTACTCTGATTTGGTTTTAAATCATATGTTTGCATTGCTTAAAAAAACTTCTTTTTTAATGCCAAAGAGTACAATCAAGAACAGATGAAGGTACGTGACAATCATCTGTTCTTGGTATAATGTTGATTTTGATTGTTACTTTGGTAACAGGATTAATAAACTTAATTCTTAACTGTACGAATTAGGCAAGTTTACCTTACATAAATTTTTAAACGTTAGTATTAATAAAAATTCCTTTTGTTTTCTCCCTGAATTAATAATAATGGACAACAAATGGAAATAAACATTTTTCATTGGACAGATTCCAAGACACAAGATCAACGTAAAAGAATATTAATGTACAAATAAAATAAAGCAAAAATAGCAAAAATTTAAACTATTGAGTCAGCAAGAAAGAACTTAAAAATCAAAAATGTCACCAATTCTGTCGAGCTTACAAATATTATGAAAATTTAGAGAAAACAATAGCTTCATATATAATATTAGCACTTGGACAAATAATTTCTTCTAAATTTGCTTAACAATGACTCCTTTTAGATAGATTAGGATGGCTTATGACTTACACAATACTTCGACTTATAATAAAGGTGCGACTTATAGTCGGAAAATATGGTAGATCATTAACCTATTCAAAAGATAGAGTAGGCCTATTTAAAGTTTGTTGTTTTTCTTTTTTAAATACATATCATTTTTTTCTCAATGCAATCTGTAAAGGTTGATAATCAGGACAATTTTAAAATAATTAAAAAAAGAAATTTTTTTAAGAATCGTATAGTAAAACTTAACGACCTCTTGAGCTACCAGTAAATATTAATTCGTCAATGTAAAACTTATCAAAGCATTATATAAACACTTCAAAAATTAGTAAGTTGTTGTTTTTGTTTTTTTGTTTTTTAATAAGCACAACAACAACAACAACAACAACAAAAAACAATGATCAACTATTTTTGAAAAGATAATAAAATCTGTATAAATTGAAAAGAATACAATAAAGCAATTTTAAAATTACAGAGTTCAGATAAGAAAATTAAATACAAATCATCAACCTCTTAACAATCATATTTGATAAATGAAATATTAATAAAATATGCAATCTGCATGAGCACCATATTGATTTTTGTTGGTCTAATTAACTGAGTTTGTTGGTCTAATTCTTTAAAAAGAGATTACAAGAAAAAATGAGTGATGTTCTCAACAATTAGTTTACACTCCAATGTGTTTTTATTAGTTGATAAGAATGCCTGCTCTTCAATACTGAAGATGTAAGTAACTTAAGTTTTCAACAAAACCATATTAGAATTCACACTAACATAAATCTTAAAGTAATATGAAAAGCAAATAGCTGCTATATACTAAATCTAGTATCAATCCATTGCCCTTCTTTCCATATAAAAACTTTCATCATCTAAGTAACTGCAAAATTAATAAACTAAATGTACAATCAATCATTTATGTACCTATGGACATATGCTCATATACCTGGAAATGAATATCACTCTAAAAGTATCTATGAGGTTGGACTCCAATAAAACCAAATGACATCTTATTCTGGTTGACTGGATAAGAACAACAGTGAACCAATGCAACACTTGTGTATATTTTTAGCACCAATTTTTCAGTAAAACAACAAACAAAATACATGCACTTCCAAAATTTACACGGATACAAATAATGCGGGGAGTGGAAATCTGTATCTACTCTTTTAAATAAGAATATGCAGATTTTCTGATGTATTCTACTTCTATCACTTAACAAATAAAATATTCTTTGATCCACATTTGAGTTAACAACTGAAGATAAATTTTATACAGTTATCCATCTGCAAGTCGGTATTCCACAAGTCAGAAAATTCCGCAAGTCTGCTGTATTTTCCTGAAAACCAAAATGGCAGACAGTGATTTCTGGTCGGTGATTTTTTTGTCAACGAAAGCTAAATTGGTGATATTATTATATTTGAATATTAGAAATTATTCAATTTTATAATTCCCTAACAAATACAGGCTGCTTGAGAGCTATGAAAGTTAATAAGTTAGTACAAGCCAACACTCCTGAAGCTGGTTATTTTCACCAAAATTTGAAATGACAACTGATAATTGAAAGCCTCCCCCCCAAACAAAAATGCTGACTTGTGATTAATCTACGAAAATGTTAATGGTAATTTGATTTAAATTTTTCTTGAAATTTTCTTTTTCGAAAACTGGTAATTACTGAAAAATACATATTACGAAAGGAATTTGGCAAAGAAGTAGACAAAATAATTTAATAAAGATTCTAAAGTGGAAAAAAAAAATTAATACTTTTGAAAAAGCAAAGGGGCAAGGAATCTTCCGTAATTTTGTGTCCACCATCTTGGAATTCCATAAGTCAGGAAAATCCACAAATCGATAAGGCCTTGGAACCGACTTACAGAGATAACTGTAATATTGGTATATATGTTACGTGGTCTTATAACCATCTTAAATCCACATGATTAGCACCTGGACAATCTTCAATGCAGAAATATAATGAAATATTCAATAAATTTTTAAAAAAGAGGATACTACAATGAAGAACAGAAATTTTGAGAAGACTGCAATAGCATGAAGGGCACTCAGGCATGATCAATTCTTTGTAACTGAAACTGAACTATTTCACTTTTAAAAGTAATTAAAAAACTTAATATCTGCTAATAAAAGCAATGAATGCAACATTTAAAAAGTGTCATTAACCATGACAGCATCAAAATTAAAACTTGTTTTAAGCAGTTAAAAAAAGCGATTAACCATGATCTGCAGTTCAAAGAAAATATGCGCTTGTAAATCCAGTTAGGAAGATTGCACAGAAATTGTGATAACCGGTATTCATAAATTCCAATGGAAAGGCAGTTTAATTAAAAATCACGAAAGTTTGCTTATCAGTTTGTGTTTTAAAAACGAGATAACTCTTAAAATGCAAATACGTACAAAACAATTAAGCTGCCTCTGCTTCAAAAATATGCTTTAATTACTAGCAAATCTCGGACAAACAATTATGGTAATATAACGCCTGTCAATAGAGTATATCTATAAATAAAAAGCTGATAGTAATTCCCACTGGAAGATACTGATTGAAAAGTTTTGAGTGAAGAAATTTACATTAATTTTAAACAAAAACAAATGAGAATAAAAAAAATAATATTTCTTAAGTTTTGTTTAATGGAAGCAAGGTCAATTTTTCTAAAAAAAAAAAATGGTTGAAATATTCAACCATCAGATTTAATTCTTATGACCTTAATGAACACATATGCATTTTGTTCTTTGTTTTTCATGTTTCGGATAATTCATGGTTTATCAAGATTAAGTGTTGAAAAAAAAATCCTAGTTGCCTTATCTGACATACTTTAATCAGAGAAGAAAAAAGTATATACCAGTTCAATAATATATTCAGTACCAAAGCACTAAAGTAATATATTTACAATGCATAGAAAAATTTCAAATATATGAATACCTGAACAAATTAAGAGGTCTTAGTTGTTAAAGCAATAGCCCATCAGTTCATAATAACTGAAAAGTTAACAACAGCTCAAACTAAAAGGTGTTTCTTCAATGTTAAAAAAAAAAATAACTGCATTCTGGCTTAAATTATTTTGGGAACATCAGAATATATCCTTTTATCCATCACAACCTTCTTTAATATTGTAATGTAAAATAAAAGGATATGAGGCAGTGTAACAACTGTAAAGGAAAAAAATAATGAATCTCAACAAGTATAAAGTGATCTATACAGCAATCCCTCATCCTACTAAGGACTATTGCTAGAAACATCAAGTGGTCAACAATATAATTCAGTAATCTCATTATTTAACGAGAATGTAAATTACATCTTATCTTATAGAAAAGAGGATTTATAAAACTTATAAAAATAAAAATCTTGTTTACAAAGTATTATAATTTTCCTGATAAATCTAAATATCACAGCCATTTGAGTATAGTTACGTAAAGTTGCCGCAAATAGTTATCTGTTCTTTCTTATATTGGAGAAAGCATTTGTTTCTGGCTTGTTGTTAGATCAGGATGCCAAAAATCAACAATAAGAACCAACCGATAGGTTTGGCCATCATGCCATACTTCGTGTTCAAAGGAATCGTCAAACACCAAGACCTTTCCTTCTTCCCATTGCCTAAAATATAACAAAAAAATGTAATAAATCATTATCTTTTAGAGGTAATAAATAAAAAATATTGAACATAAGACCCTGCAAAAACCGACGTTTCAGATAGAGGCTATTCTTTGTCAGAGTAAAAAAGATAATACTACCGTATAACTAATAGAGAATTATGCTGAAAGCAATAATGGGACTATTAGAAGACGACTTATATAGCGCCAACGTAGGAGGGAGAAAGAAAGTAATGTATTGGCTAAGGAGAAGAGAAGAGAATCAATGGGAAGCCTGGAAATGAAATAGAAGACATACTGGGAAAGGACAAGAAAGAGGACCAATGAGAGATGATAAAAGAGCAGTGCGAAAATTGCAATAGGATAAACCATAAAAATCAAAGTGACAGAAATTGTAGAAGAAAATAAGAATGATAGAGTCGATTCCACATAGAGGTAAAATAACAGGAGAAATATGAAATGCTATTTTGAAGTTATGAACACACATTAATAATCTCACACTCCTTATATTAAGGAAATTTTTTATTTTGTATTCTTCATGTTAATTTTGTGGAACAGGCCAGTCAATAAGTCCATCCTTTCACCAAAACATCACATCATGCGACTCGTAATTCACCTCCTAATGATATTTACCGTTGCATAAAGAAAAAAAACTGTCAACTTAGAAATGCTGGTAATGTACAAGGGTAGCCCAAAAAGTAATGCACCACAATTTTTTTCTCTGTCCCCAACAATGGTACGAATGCAAAACCTGAGATATGCATTTGAAGTTTTCAGAATGCATGCGCAAAGTTTCCGCTTCTTCCGATAGATAGCATACGTGCAGCAATGGAACAACATGGCGTCTGTAAGTGATGTACGTCACAAGCAGCATGTCATCATTGAATTTCTCACCGCAGAGCAAGAAACGGATGGAAACATTTACAAACGTGTATGTCCAGTTTATGGAGCATCAGCAGTCGACAGAAGTACGGTTAGTCGCTGGGCACAGAGGGTGAAGTCTTCAGAAAGCGGTTCGGCGGAGCTCAAAGATTTGCTGCGGTCGGGGCGGCCATCCTCGGCTGCGAAGAGGTGATTCGCACAGTGAAGACATGGCTGCGTGAACAGAACAAGAACTGGTACCGACAGGGCATACACACCGTTGTGTCTCGCTGGAGGAAAGCCATAGAACGAGACGAAGATTATGTGGAAAAATAGGGAGTGTAGAGGGAACATCATTCTTTCGTGTGTATAAGTTTCGCTGTGTTCAATAAATAATTGTTGAAGAAAAAAATTGTGGTGCATTACTTTCTGGGCTCCCCTCGTAAACCAGGCATGAAAGACTGTTTTCCTGTGTACATGCTTAACTGCTCTTGATCAATTGAAACTGAAAGTACACCTTCAGAGCTCGTAATTATCACAATTTCCTTACTTTAGTTACCCACCCCCTCCCCCTGCATTAACTTCATATACATGGTATTGAAAGGTGTTTTATATTACTGAGGCGAATCTTCTGTCTGTAACTCGATTTTGTTGAAGCGTATGAAAGATTTTCAAAAACTATTTTTTCGCCATGGACCATTTAGAAGATAACTGACATGGGTACAATGGCCCGTGCACTACTGATGCTACTAAGATGCTCCCTAGAAATTTTCAATGCTAAGATATAGTAAGTAATATATCAAACGACTCGTAATATGTTTTTGCCAATCAATAAATATACAGTCAAACCCCATTAAACGATACAGGGGGCCCCAAAAATTTCTTCGTATTATCCACTTTATCATATCAATCGTTTTCGTATGAATTAAGTCTAAAAATTTTCGTCAATCGGTTAATTCAGAAAAATACATGTAATCGGTTATTGAAGTTTCTTTACATAAATGAATATAATGTTTTGTAATAGCACTGTTCACAGAACTATCTAGATTGAAAAGATGTGGTGAAACATCATTGCCATACAGGACACACTGAATCTTCTCTAAAATTGACAATATACGATTGTTAGATAATGTGTTTTTTTTTTTTTTTGTCTCATCCTCGTCATTACACGCTGATTTTCCGTTTTCATTTCGACATTGCTCCATTATGCCATCCATGCTAAAGAGATCTTCAACATAAGAACCAAAATGAATTTTTTCAACCCCCCCCCCTTTTTTCACAATAAAATTCTCAAATAATGTAACTTTCTTGGAATGAATTTCTTCATTTTTCCATATCAAATGATCAATTTAATACAGGAATATTATAAGCGGGACCAGAACCAGAGAAAATTTCATAAATTAAGCGCGATTTCATATTATCAGGGTTCTACTGTGATTTGGAGATTGTCGAAATTGCTTCAATGGAATGTGTTCTAATGTCACCAAAATGGCACCACCTCAGAAATTTTCAATGCTAAGACATGGGATGTAATACATCAAACAACTCGAAATGACCTCTTATGAATGAAGGTAACGACTAATTAATAACTATGAACATAACCAAAATTGGTTCAGTGCTATGTGATCTAATGAATACCTTATGGTACATTTGAAAATTCTCAATGTTAAAATACAGGGTGATCCAAAGTCAGTAGACTTTTTAAAACCTTGTAATTATTAAACTATTTACAATAAAACGATGCGGTTTGCACAGAAATGCTCAGAAACATGAGGGATTTTTGTTTATAATGAAAAATAAATTTTTTATATTAGTTATATTTTTGACCAAAAGGTGGCGCTGGAGTTTTAAATTAGTCTTAAATTCAGTTTCTTGAATCTTCGAAAATCGCTTGTATCCAAGCGTTTTTTTAAAGCAACATCAAAATAACATCCTTTAGAGCCAAGATAATGCACAATTAACTCATCTGCTTATTTCACGCATGATAAGATTGTATTCTACATGAAACTAAAGCGCCACCTGTTGATCAAAAATGTAACTACCGGTAATATAAAAAAAATATTTTTCATTATAAACAAAAATCCCTCATGTTTCTGAGCGTTTCTGTGCAAATCGCATCGTTTTATTGTAACTAGTTTAATAATTATAAGGTTTTAAAAAGCCTACTGATTTTTGGATCACCCGGTATATGCATTTAATATTTCAAATAACTCATAACGATGTATCATAAATGAATATGCTAGGTGAAAAAAAAGTCCAGGAATGGTCTAATATCTCGAAAAATACGCACCTTGTCCAAAACAGAAAAAAATACATGTCAAATATTCTTTTGAATGCTATTTAAAAGTACCTTATAGGGGAT
>JAHWFO010058079.1:127144-178953 GCA_023313115.1 Rhysida immarginata | reverse complement strand
GGGGGGGGGATTTAAAATTTCAAGTGGGATCCCCCAATTTTTTGTAGATTCAAATTCTACGGAAAAAATTACATTACTTTCACCCAAAAAAATTTTTTTTAATCTTTTGAAGATGGCACTGTAACTGCAAAAAAATCTTGACAGATTCACACTAGTTTGACTTTTTTTGCACTTACAGTGCCATCTACAAAAGATTTTTAAAAAATTTTGGGGTAAAATTAATATAATTTTTTTCTGTAGAATCCGAATCTGAAAATAAAAAAAATAAAAATAAAAATAAAAATAAAAAATTAAAAATTGGGGGAAACTATGTGACGGAAACTAATTTAGCTTTTCGGTACTTGGTTCTGTCATTCCTTAATGGTTTTATCATTTCTATTTTTAAAATAAGTCTTTTTTTATTGCTACCTTGTTTCATTAGCTACTCTTATCCTGGCACCTTCAGGAACGACAAGTCCTAGGTGACTTCGTAACCGACAGTTGGTGGGACCTGTATGGGGCCATACATGGGTGCCCGGAAGCAATACGGAAAATTTTACCTAAAAGTAAAAGAAAAGATTATTTTATTCTTAGCATGAGAGATTTTTAAAATTGCATTAAATTTTGATTATTAACCTAAAAACAACAACCCTGCTTGATACCAAACAAGACAGACAGACATCCAAAAGGATTTCTAATTGACCAAACATAAATTTATTATTTCATTGACTTCTCTTACACAGGATAACTGAATCATATTGTGACATTCCATGTCAGTTAGGCATATGGCCCGGCGGAGGACACACCCAGTTTCCTTGCTATGTATATATATTTCGTTTAAGTTTCAGTTTGTTATTGAGTTTGGAGAAATTACAAATTTCCTTTATGTTTGAAATTATTTAATTGCGGTTTTACAAGGACACTCTGCTTACAGCGGCGTTTCATTTTAAAACCATTGTTGTGATTTTGTGTAGTTGAAACGATTGCTGTGCATTGTAATGTCGATGCAACAGAGATCGTGATTGTTGGGGCTGACGCGGTCTTCTTGGAGAATTTCTGTTCCGAATAGGTTGCGTCAACCATCCATCGTGACATTGTTTAAAAAATATTCTTGTGAGCTACGGAGGAAGTTTTTTTTTTGAGTTGTTATGCTGAGCAAGGCTAAGGGAGGAGCATGTTTTTGCGCTCCGTGAAAATAGAACATCGACAATGAGCGCTGGGTCTCTCTTACAAGCATGTTTATAAGGCTTGTTTTAAAGTTCTCAGCCATATTGACGATGTTTAAAAGCATTCTCCAGAGCTTCTTATTCTTTAAAAGAGTCGTTAATTTTTGAGCGTTGTTATTGGCTTTTTGCTTGCTCATACTGCTGTGGCTCATTCAACAGTGATGATGCGCAATTTGAACATTCCTGCGGCAGGGCCGCTGACGCCTGGGACTTGGCCGTGCTAGGCCAAAGGACGTAGAGAGCGACGATTGCAAATGCGATGACTACAATTGGTGATCTGCTCTAGTTTATTTTATGCCACAATGAAGGGGTTGTTCGATAACTATTTCGCGCACATGCGTAACTGTGTTTTATGTTGACGGAATTTTTCGTGCATGCTGTATGCAGAGCCTGTGTGCCAAGGAACTGCGCCCATGTAGGGTCGCCTCCAAGTAGTTTATGCAAACCCATTGTACTGTTCGTTCGACGTTTGCAGTTTCAAGAGAAAACATTGTTGAATCTTGTATAGTGTTAAGATTTTTGTTTTCTTTGACGTGTTTAAGTTTGTGATAGGGGCATACATATCTGAAGAGGAGTTCGCCTAGACCTGTTAAACGCTGACTAGCACGTGGAGGCTAGAAGTCTGCTTTTTATCGCTGGAAGTACTCATGCGCACCTGCTGTAGCCAGCGAGGAAGACCCTGACTTGTTTGCTTGTAAATCCATGGTGAATGCGCATCATCCAGGAGGGTTTCAGTGATTCCCCCTTCCACTCTTTGAGCACAAATAAAAGGAATCGCACAACGCCGTGTGGGGCATTGGGTTTGTCTTCTGCAGGGTGGCGCCATTTGCCCGGCAAGCTGCATCTGCACGCTCCACGGTGGCCAGCTTGCTCGTATAGCGGCAACTCGAACTCTTCCTCAGGAACGCTTAAAGTGCTGGATTTGCTGACCCGGTGGGGACAGACGGCCCCTCACTACAGTTTGTGCTTTGGTTGTTGGAACGACTATCGGGCCGTAGCAAACCAGCAGGGGTGATTATTGGTTAAATGTATGTTGATCTAAGATTGGAGTAACGAGGGGCCCTTCACCATGTAATTAGCGCTAGTACCAGTCGTGCATTGTTGTTTGTGTATAGTTTTGCACTTAGTATTCATATTATTTGTAAGTTTAGTGAATGACCATTAAAGTAGTTGTATTGTACTTGCTTGGTTTTGAGTGCGTCTGTATTTAAAAAGCACACCCTTAAACATGCCCTGCCTGAACTTCTGACAAGCCCTGTCTCTCGGTAGTCTAAATGACAGTTGATTACAATTACACACCCAGGGAGGGGGGGGGGGTTTCTTAACAATATCCAACAGAACCAAATTTGTGAAAATTAAAACGCATCTTAACTGTTGTTACTTTAGTGGGGAATAATCCACTTTCAATAAATAACAGCATTGTTGTTTACAAAAATAATTAAAAGTAATTTAATTCAGTACCTGCCCTCGTTTACATTCTGCTGCTTCAGCCATATTAGCTATCAATGTACACGTTTTAGGAGCTCGATTACAATTAACATCAATCTTTTCTCCTATCATGAAAAACAATATAAAATAAATTTGACCAATTTAAAAACAAAACGCCTATATAACTACATTACTTGGAAAAAATTACCAGATACTCTAGCGTTTACAACCTCCTTGTAAGTTAATATGATATACGACCTCCTTTAGCTGCAATGACTGCAGAAATCTGATGGGGTATACTTTTATAATATTATGATAGCAGTTGGCTAGAATATTGGACCATTCCTTCTTAAGATATGTAATGAGTTCCTGAATTGTGGGGGGACAGATACCCCTGGATAGATTTCTTAGTCCTATGGGATGCCACATTAAATCATCATTAATTTTTATAAGATGAAGGGGAAGGGGAGCTGAAATAACCGAATAAATATGTGATGCCTTTTATGGATAATTCTCAACAGATATAATTTTTAAAATTTTGTCTAAAATATCTTCAACTTTCTCAATTAACCTCCAGTTTATCCCAAAGATGTTCAACAGAATTCATGGTAGGGCGCTGAATATATAGGGTGCTAGGAAAATATCTGGCAGAATTTTAAAGGATGGTAGAGGGGACAAAAATAAGCATTTTCCGTCACAGAATGTGTGTTCGGAAATGACACATTTAAGCGCAGCACTCAATGAGGTCTGGAAGTAAAGGCATCATTTCCCCGCTGGTATTTACAACAGTATACATCGTTTACAAACTCAGACCTTGCAAATATCCATATGACATATGCAGTAGCAAACAGAAATGGAGTAGCTGTTCAGAGGCTGTACAGAGTATGATTCCTGATGAGACAACTGTTGAATCGACAAATGTTTGAGTGTGTGCACCACCAGCTTTGTGAAAGTGGATCTGTCACTGCTAGCAGATGTGATGTGGATAAGGTTAGATTAAGTTAGGTTATGGTCTAATGATAAACCATGTAAACCACTACCATCCCATCACAACTCCTCCTCCAAATCTGATTGTTAGGATTATGTACTTTGATAAGGGCTCTTCTTCAGATATCTCACAGACTCAAACCTGTCCATCTGAAAAGGAAGCAGAGTGATTCCTCACTTCATAACACAATTTTCCAATATGTGCACCACTTTACCAGTGCGCCCGCTTGTTGCACCATTGAAGTTGACGCTGTACTTTGATATGGATAAAAACGGGCTTGCATATAGCAACCCTACCATGAAAATTTGTGAACCTTGGGTCTGAATATTTTTGTGCTCCATCCGATTCCCAGAACACTGAATTCAAAGAGTCGGCTGATAAATGGTAGCTTTTGCATATTACCCTTCATAGCTCTCTATGGTCATGATGATTTTTGAGTTTGATGGGTTGTCCAATTTGAGAAGCATTTCTAGCCAACGCCTTTGCACTATTTCAATATGGTATCACTAACTGTTGATTCAGGATGGCTCAATTTCTCAACAATCGTTTGCACTGACAGACCTGCAACATGGCACCCTCTATTAACTATTTGATCAAACTCTGTTAATCCCTTCGAGTAGCCATTTCACTAGGATATGATTCCACTGATTTAAGAGAACCATTTACTAAGCATATATATTGGTTATGACTTCTCATTTGTTTCTGGCTGTGTCTGGTGACCTTTTTTCCCCAAGTAGTGTAGCTAAACAAATTAATTTAAATATTAATATACGTTACCCCTAGCGAATAGTTCAAATTGCTTCCAAGTTCCTTTCTTTTTAAGGCCTTCGTTTTCAGGAAAGTATCCTTGATCAACGTCTGATAAAAGAGGTACAGCTTCATCTCGAATAGTTTTCCAGTGCTTTTCCAAAATCTTAATATAATGAGTATACAGATCTTTTTATTTTATTCAAAAATAACGTAAATGTTTTAATCATAAATTAATTACCAAATATTTTTCTCAATGAAAAAACAAAAGAAATAATTTAAAATTAATTTTGGTAGTAAAAAAATAAACAGATTAAATAAAAATTTTAAAAACACTCTCCAAGTCTACAGTGTTTTTCCATTATTTTAAAAGGTAATTTTTTAATGAAATTATCTGGTATATTAACATGATTTAGTAGGCCCTAAATTAAAGTACACTCCGAGACAGCAGTTTCCATACCCTTATGTTTGGTACATTCCATTGAAAACTGAAATTTCATATTAGGCCAGAAGTAAGCCTTAATTATCCCTTTTATTAGGGTTTTTAGCTAAAACCTACTTATAAGAATACAAGCTTGGTCTGTACATTTATCCATCCGGCCATCTGCTGTTTCCACAATAACTTGAAAACAAATTAACTTTTTCAAATTCCGTGTTCGACACAATGATCATCAATGTCTTAGCTCAGCTGTATCAACTTTTTAGATTTTTAGTGAACTCTTCAAGTCGACTGCATGTCAAGCTTTTCAAATAGAAAATATCATTATACATTTTAATGTATGGTTTAAAAAAAAACATTACGTTTAATCGATCAAAAAAATTGCTAATCCAAAGCACTTGTATTCAAGATGAAAAATATAAAATTTTAAAGCAAAAATATCAGTTATTAAATTAAAAAAAAACTATTTTCTATCCCTGTGTAAGAAGAATCATTTTCTCAAGAAATTAGGTTGCTGCAAAAACCTTAATACACTGTTACTTTCTGTTTATCTTTTAAGCATTGTTGGCATGGGCATGCGCAGGTGACGATTGCTTTTTCGCAGCCAATGCTCTTTCTTGGAATGTTAGCAAAATTTTCATGTTACTAAAAATAATTATGCAAAAAACGTTTGGAATACTGTTATAAAATACAGTGGTCGCCGCTTAATGTAGCCATCTTTAATATGGCCACCTGCTTTATATGGCCACTCTTTTCAGAGTTAGTTCACGAATTCTTCTTTTTCATCTCATCTTACTCCGGATAAATGAACACTCCGCTTATAATATCCATTTTTTATTTCCCTCTAAGTCAATGGGCACTGCTGCCCAAAATTACAGATTACACTGATTGGTCAATTAAATTTATATAAACTCTGTACGTGTGAATGGAATTCAGAACACAGCATTTTGTGAAGACACCGGGCTTTCGCAGCAAAAGCAAGTGACTGATTTTTTCTTTTTTTATTGTGAAAGCATCAATCAACATGGAAGCAGATGAGGATGCTCTGGCGGACATCATCTCTGAGATTCAAAAAGAAAACGAAAACCAAGAAGTTAAAATACATAACGGCGACTATGATGAGGAATTAATTAAATGTTGAATGCAGAAGGTCGAGCAAGCCTGCACATCATACAAACAGTTCTTGAAATGAGTGGCTATGATAAAATGGATGACTATTTAAAAGTTCAAAGTAATGTTCATGATTTTAAGAAAGCAATTTTTTTCAAACAAACATAAGACAATATTTTAAATAAACTATTTTGATAAGATACTATACGTGTATAAATGATTATTTACGCAAACAAACTTGTCTATATGTAAGTACAAACACATGCTCAACTTGTCGGATAAAAAATTAAGTACTTATGGTAAACTCGCTTAAAACAGCAACCGGTTAATGTGGCCACTTAAGCATGGTGACCCCATATTAAGTGGCGACCACTGTTTAACAATCAAGAAAACACTGGATCATTAGTGTTTAGTCAACGCTTCACAATAGCTAGTGGACCCACGAAGCAGGAACTCGGAAAATAGGATGCCTTGCATATCCCAAAAAACTGTAAGCATAATCTTAGTTTGAATTTTCCTTCATTTTCGAGGATAACTCTTCTTTTATGAAACATTTTACACCATTTGCCCACATTGGAATAGTCCAGACAGTCGGCACTGTAAACTTCTACCATTTCCACATGAATTTCAGCGGGTTTCTTACCTTTTGCGAAAAGAAACCTTATAACAGCTCGCTGTTCTTACACGTAGACGATAGTGGTGACCATTTGCAAAATGACTGGTAGCACCATATTGCCTGACCACCTTACAATATGGATAAAAAATTGGTGAGAATGTCTGGTCGATCGATGCTCATTGAAATTGTTTATGTACGTGGAGCTTATGAAAATTTTGATAATCTTCAAACTACCATTGAGAGTGCAGTGGGAAAACTACACACTACTGGGAAAAACATTTAAAAATTTATACCTTGCCGACATAATAAAAGATGCCTGGAAGTCATCAATGCCAAAAGAGCGAAATTAAGCATTGAATTAATAAATAACGGCTAGATATGAATTTTGCTGTCACAGATATTGAAGTGTATTTTGATTTTTGTTTCCCCATATCTTGTAATCTAAAAAGTTAAAGTTAAAAATACTTTTATATAAACATTATGCTTAAGAATTTAAAGTTTTCAAAAAATTTTGAACTTGTAATTATTTCTGGTTTTTGTATTAACTGCCGTATGGAAATTGCTTTCTCGGAGTATATTAGCAAACATTAAGTAAACTCTTACTCTGAAGTAATGATCATATGTACTCTGTTCTGTAGTCCACCAGGGACGAGCAGTCAGAGAATTGACATTATACAATGACCTCTGGTAGGCAGATAGAAATAATCCTCGTTGAACTCCTTTCTCATACACTTCTAATGCCTAAAATACATATTTATCAAAACCCATATCCAATTAGAATAACATACAAAAATTAAAAAGAAACAATATTAACTCCTTTGATCAAACTACAGGGTTGGGGCACATTAATATGACCACCTCTCCTCGAACATGTTAGAACGTCCCATGGTATGCAGATGAAAAATCATTGCATATCATTACAAGCTGACAATAGCAGACGTGTAGTAGCATCCGTTAACACAGCAATTGTCGCCATCATGGGCAGAGCAAGTGACCTGTCGGACCTCCAAAAGGGGATGAAACTGCTTGTCGGGCTCATTGGCTATTGGGCCAAGGGAAGCAGCATTTCAGAAACGGCCACCTTTGTGA
The DNA here is from genome assembly GCA_023313115.1 of Rhysida immarginata. NCBI lineage: Eukaryota > Metazoa > Arthropoda > Chilopoda > Scolopendromorpha > Scolopendridae > Rhysida > Rhysida immarginata. Next base: position 171,331 of record JAHWFO010058079.1, on the reverse strand, counting down.
ACTGCTCTAGGGCTGCCATTGTGAAATTGTGGCATGCACGGTGATGGAATTACGGGATGCACTGATCGCCGAATGGTCTCAGATACCTGCAACCACCTTCCGAGGACTTATTGATTCTCTGCCACGTCGACTTGTTGCTGTGCTTGCCGTCAAAGGTGGATATTCCGGAAACTAGCAGGTGGTCATATTAATGTGTCCCGAACCTGTAAAAGGCATCTACAAATGTATAAGATGTACCCAAATGAAAAGGAGACTATGGTTATACCTAACGAATATTATAATTACAGAATATTTGACGTACAGTTAATGTATAACATGATACCTACACATAATTGCCTTTGATAATGATACACTGATCTCAGAGTGTAAGAAGCGAATGATGGCTTCAGTGTTGAAACTCTGGTTCGCATACGGATCCTTTTTCCACAGTGTTCTGCACTTCCTTGTCGCAGGTGAATCGATGATTTGTCAGTAATATGGGAGTCACATGGGGGAGATGTCGAGGCTGTATGGAGGACATTTGAGAACTTCCCATCAAAATGTTTCCAGCAGGTGGAGGGTCTTCTTGGCCACAAGTGGCTTAGCGTTGTCCTGGAGCAGCGCTATCCATTTTGAGTGCTTCTCTCTGCGCTTTCGATGGCCCATTTCGGTTTCAGCAACATGTTGCAGTACCGTTCAGTGTTAACTGTTTTACCCTATTCTAGCCAGTCGAGGAATATGAGTCCTTCTCCGTCGAAACATAAACTGATCATCACTTTTCCTGCTTTCATGGCAGCTTGAGATGTTTTTGGACATGTGGAGCAGGGATGACGATACATCTATCGACAAACATATTTACCAACTATGATTAGATAGGATGGTGCAACAGTGAAAGTCTCCTTTTTATTTGGACACACCTTACTTGTTGGCATTTGCTTGCTTATAACTGGTTTTATTGTGCGATTCATTGACATTTTTACAGATGTATTTTCGACTCGTCACTTTTCATGTTAATATGTGCATGTGTGTGTGTAGTGTGACATCCTGAGGACTGCCATCATCAAGCCTTTTCTCTTTAAAGAGGAAACAATGCGCTGGCAATCGTATCTGGGCATATTGACGCTTTATGTTCTGCCGCAAGATTTTGTGGGAATGACTTACCAAGAGGATGGAGCCCTGCTACCTTCTGAATGCAGAGTTTAATGACAATTGGTGCAGCCAATGAAGACCCATACCATGGCCTTCTAACTCCTGCATGATTTCTTTCAATGGCGAATGTACAGCAAAATCTTGTGTGCTGTTTTGAAAAAGAACTCAGCATGCAGCATCATGGTTTGAGAAATCTAAGGGAAAGGCTGTTTCTGCATGTAAAAACACCACAGACAGCTTGTTCTGACTTCAGGTAACTTTTTTTCCTTTGTTCCTAACATTTCCTACTGGTCTCAGTGAAATGAAACACTGCAATTGTATCTGTTCTATCAACAGTGAAGTCTCAAACTTAATTCATTATTAATGTTTTGTGTAATCTATTTTCATTATAAACAATCTTTTAAAGATTTAATAATAATTAAAAAAATAAATATTAAAAAATTATTAAGAAAAATTACACCTTTTCAGGTTTTCCAGTTCTTGTATATGCATCTCCTAGATGAAAATAGAATCTTCCGTCAATTGTCCCAGGTTCTTCAGTGGAAATTCCTTCATTCAAGTATTTAATAGCCTTTTCATACTCTTTATCTGCTGTTTTAATAACAAAGCCATAATGAACTTTGGCAAAGCCATTATTTGGATGAGATTTCAAAACCTGAAATCAAAATGCTTATATTTAATAATCTCCATAAATGTTCACTATTAAATAATTTTATGAATAATACAAAGTTAAAATAAAATGTTCCTTTTATTATTGCAGTAATGAAATTTCACGCTAAAGCCTCTTACGCACTGTCAACTGATTGCTGGAAATGAGGCATAACTAGAAAAGTAATTGTTTATGCATATGGCTGTGGCTTCGGTTTCCTATTGTTTCTGATTGTTCACTACCACCGTTGGCTGCAACTAGTCAGCAGTGCATAAGAGGCCTTAATGTTAATTAAACTGTAATGATCTATATCCAGGATGATTCTAAAAATACTCTCTGGTTTCAAAAAAATCATCCTGTATTCTTATTCTTTTTTTTTTTTTTTTTTTTTTTTAACCTGGAAAGCTTTCTGTAACTATTGTGAGATGGTGTGATGATCATTCCACCACTACTGTAGTGTACACAAGCTCTCTTATCTGCTCTCAGTGGCATCCACGTCTGAATTCGGCTGTCCTAATATATTATACCTTTTGCGATATTAAAGTTATTCAAATGAAAACAGAGAAAATCAGAATTTGCTATACTGTGGTTTGATGCCAATATAATTGAAGAAAAGTAATTAGTTGGAGTTCCATACTTGATGAGTTTTAGAAACTGACTGTGAATGTCTCACATTACATATCACAAGGAGTCTCCATGTACACTGAATCACCGATTTTGATAAAAAATATTCTACGAGTAGCTTTCACCAAATTAAAGACCCATGCAAAGTCATTTCACACACATCTCAAAATTTTCCAAGGAAAAAAACAAAGTTTGTTATAATTGCCTACAATTTATAAATGCTTAAATTGTAGCATAGATTTTTATCATGTTCATGTGGTCTAGTGGTAAAACATTTGATTTCTGTTTTGCAGGTACAGGTTCAAATCCCGTCTTGGATAAATTTTTTTTTCTCTTCGTAAATGTTTGTAAACATATATGGGAATGTGCAATTCATTTACTAAATACACCAAAACTTGTCTATAACAAAATTCACATGGACAAAAATTTTTTTCGTTTTATCCCGAATTCACTGTACGCTACAACTTGCTTATAACGAAATTCACGTGGACAAAGAATTCTTTCATTATAAATGGGATATGGTATGAAAAAACTTATTAAACACGGATTTTTGTTTTTAAAAGCTTTTATTCATGACTAGGTTGAAAAAAAAAATCGGTTATTGACTTTTGCACACAATTTGTAAAACGTTTCTTGTTCAAGTAATCATCCCATTTATAAAACTCGTTTAATAATTCTCTGGGGCATCATTCTGTAACAATATGTATGCTCTTAGATCTACTAGACCCGCATGTGCATGCTTTAACAATGGCACTGGCTCAGGGAAAGGCTCTTCACTTTCATTTTGAGGTTCTCCATTTTGTCTGCCTTGACAGTTCCACAATTTCATCGTTATTTAAAAAATTTGAGGTTATAATGTTGTTGTCTACTTCTACACAGTCTTTGAATGAGATCGTTGCTAACATTACTCTATACGCACTTCTGTTTTGAAGAATCCCCCATTCCTTGATTCCTTGAGGTTTGCTGAATGAAATTTTGGTGATTTCTAGGTGTACAGTGTGCTGTAGTGAATTTAAAGCATAGAGTTCAGGTTTTATGTAGCAGTTAATGACCAAAGGTGCAGTGTTGTTCACTTAGCTTTTATGTAAAATCCGCTTAGGAGACTGCTCTGCTTAGAACAGTCGTGCTTAACTCGAATGCAGTTTTTAGATGTCATTTTTTTGTTAAAAAACTTGACCTTTTCATTAGAAAAGTCAAAAATTCTTTTGTTATGACCGAAAAATTATTAAACAGAGGCAGCTTATTACACAAAAAGGGTGCTAGTAGATCTTCAGCGACACCACAGAGAGTAGAAAAGGTCAAGGAGGCGTTCGATCGTAATCCCCGTAAATAACTTCGCCAAGCGGCTCGTTAACTGGATATATACGAATAACATCCGTACATAAAATAGTGAAGCACCGCTTTCGTCTTACACCCTACAAAATCCAGAAGATGCATGAATTGAAGATGACCGACCAAAGCACAATTTGTTTGCTGAGGATATGCTCCAAAAAATCGACAATGATCCCACCTTCCTTGAGGACATTTTGTTTTCTGATGAGGCAACATTCCATACTTCCGACACAACTGCTGCATTTGGGGCTCACAAAACCCCCATGTTCTAAGGGAGCATATACGCAGCAGCTCAAAGGTTAATGTTTGGTGCGGTTTAATGCACGATCGAGTCATCAAAGCTTTCTTTTTCGCTGAAGAGACCATTACTGCTGCAACCTACCTAGGTATGCTGGAGAACTATCTGATTCCACAGGTGGAAGAACTGCAGCCCAACGTAGTCTACAAACAAGATGGAGCACCTCCTCACTGGGGCCTGCAAGTTAGGCAGTGCCTTGATACGAACTTTCCAGGACGATGGATCGGAAGGGATGGGCCAATCCCTTGGCCCCCTCGCTCACCCGATGTGAACCCTCTGGATTTTTTCTTCTGGGGTAAGGTGAAAGAACTCTCCCCATGTGAAAGAACATTGAAATTCTCAAGAACAGAATAAATGAAACAATCGCTGAAATACCCCCGAAATGTTAGCCCAAACGTGGGAGGAAATAGAGTTTTGCTTTGATGTCCTTCACGCCATAAATGGGGGGCACATTGAAATATATTAAGGTGTGCCACCAACGTGCGGGGGTGGACTACATGTGCGTAGTCCTTTCATATACCTGATCCCCGTATGTCGTATTAGCCGTGCAAAAGAGTATTAGATAGTACGTTTAAGCAAGACAAAAACATTAAACAACTATTTGAACTTTTATTACTTATTTAAATACCCATATAACATTAAATCACTTAACAATACTTAATACAAATTCAGGGGCCTTCTGAAACAAACAAAACAATAGCATAAACTTCAAACGCAAAAACTCTATATTAAATAATGACAACGTCAAGTATTTATGCCTAGAATTTACTGTACATATTCAAATTGGCATCTCGCCGGCATAAGTGTACTTTTTTTTAGCGGTACCATATAACGTACCAGGGCAAACTGCTCCAGCCACCCCTTAGTGCATTAATCAGTATCAATAGAACCTACGTATCAATTCAACACTGGAACGTGTCGTGTATCCCTTTTTATATTGCTGGGAGGGGTATCATAACCCACTTAAGTATTGCTTTTAAACAACTTCCTGTTCAATACTACAAAGCACAAACGATCCCTTAGGTTCCGTTTTTCCCTTCAACTTAAGCGCGGGTGTGGGCATTAGCACTCAGCTCAGACTTATGACTCATTTCCTCACTGGTGCCTCTTGATTTGCTCAGTAAGCAACATTTATGCCGACTCAGCTGAACATAAATTATTCAGAAACACTAATAATCATCTTATGCCATATAGCATCAAAACCTTCAATGTCTGTTTCGTTAAATCTACAAGGGTTGAGGCAAAAGTCATGGCAACTATTTTTTTTCTTGAAGATACCAGTCCGGTTGGAAAATGTGACATATACAGACGAAACGACAAGATGTTAACTACATGTGTGGACAATGAATAGCAATGAAATATCGTAACACATTAATTTATTACGGTAGTATACAGGGCAATATGGCCTTCACGGTGCAAAAGAATGACAACACTGTACACATGACAAACCTGGGCCTAAAGACCCTCAAAGTAGTCGCCTGCTACTGTCACCACACGCTGCCAAAGATGTGGGAGGCGCTGAATATCATCAGCCCGAACGTTGCTCATCACTGGTTGACACACGTCCTTGCTGAAACTTTCCTACCCACCGTGCTACTGTACGGTATGGTAGGGCATTATTCCCAAGGGCTTCCACTAATTCACTGTGACATTCCATCGCATTTCTCCCTTGGAGAACGGCTATTTTGATATAAGCGCGCTGTTCAACACGGGTTACTTCCATCACGCAACTCACCAACTGACTGATTTCACAGCCCTCGCTGCGCTACTACCAGCTATCACAGAGCCATCTGTTGTTCTGCATACACACTATGCCTGCAAAACTTCCACATGACCACATATACGTTTGTGATCCGTTCACATATCTACAAGAAAAAAAATAGTTGCCATGACTTACGCCCCTGCAACATAGTATTCAACATAGGATAGAATAACAATTGCACTTATTCACAAATTAATTGTTCTTCAAAAGTGCATGCAAAAGAGTGTCCCGTCGAAAGGAAATTGATGGCTACTGTTGCTCAATACATAGTCAATGCACATAATACAGGCACGCAAGAATGTCAATATACATTCGGATAACGTCCTGTCGATGCAGCTTGTTTTTTTTTATAAGCAAAGAAACAAATTCTTCGGATAAAGATAAAATAAAGAACTGTCTCACCCAGCTTGATGGCAAGTTGTTTTCTCAACTCTGCAGTTCATGAGGACAAAAGAACATCTAGGCCAATCGCTGTCATGAACACGGACTTCATTCGAACTTTACGACATCTTTACAGTGAAACTTGCCAATACACCAAAACATCAGCATTCGGAGTTAATTTTGTAGCAAACCATAAAATTAACCGCAATGCTATCTGTTCTAGTTCCACTTTCATGCGATGCTCCTAGGGCAGCGAGCAACAAGCACCATTTTCGAAGCCTCCATCGCCGGTCGCTTGTTTTCGCTTCTCTCCAGAACATAACCTACGTCCTCTCCGGTCAAAAATTTTTTTAACAACAACACTCTATAAGGAACCTCTCTTAACAATACTTACAAACGGCAGGAAAACTGCAGTTTTTCGTAGAAAATCTCCTCGCTACAACAAAGCTCAGCTATTGACGCCGAAACATTGTTGCCGCGACGGGAAATTCTACATTGCTCTCCATAAATTGCTCTTAACAATTACTTAGGGGTTAAGCTTATCATACCCATTACAATAAATTACAAACATTCACACACGAGTTTATGACAACAACACCACAAACAACGTTATAATAGCAGGTGAACCACATAAAATACAACGAACGGGGCATACACACCTACGCATAATTCAAAACGTGATGGGCGCGCCTCCCCCACCATAACCACATAAACACTGACTTACAGTCACAAAGGCATGCTAAGAAATTTTTTTAGTTTTTCTTTGTGAATAAAAAAAAATCACGTTAAAATCTGTAATACATGTAGTTTTTGAGTAAAAAATATGTATAATACGGGAGATAATTTAGAAACACCCTGTATTTTATAAGGAAAAAAAAAAAACAAAAAAAAAACGATGGTAGCAAATTGGAAAATCAGAAATATATTTAAAAACTGTCGAATGGTTTGCTTGGCTCTTTAATTTGCTGTAAGCTACTTGTCGAATATTTGTTATCAAAATCTGTGAGTCAGAGTACGTGGAGTCTCCTTATCAGTAGTATAGTTAAACTGTAAGATCTAGAGCCCTAAGTAAAATGATCGATTAATGTAAAAAAGTGGAATATGGGTGATAATAGCTGGTTGGGGAAGTATGATATTAAGTAACGTCTGAGAATTAACTTCCTTTTTTTTTTAGTTTGTTAATTTAGTTTATTACTACCCTTTTCGCTAATCAATCATTCCACTCAGGGCTCTAGATCTTACGGTTTAATTATACAAGCTCACAATTCACTCTCTTTGTGTATTTCAATCACATCCTAGGCAGATTGAAAACAAGTCGGCTTGCCAGTTTCTAATATGTCTTTATTACAATATAAAAAGTAATGCAGAAACTCCTGCAACATGAAATGATAAAACAGAATACGTTAAATTACAATTATGTCTTACACTGCATTCATGCAAACACTGGCTGCTGCAGATCTGCCATCAGAAACTGGTCTCATGATTAGATAATCCTTTCGGTTAGATAAAACTTTCGATTTTAGGGCTGTAAACTTCCAAATTGCCTCGACGAAGTGGAGGCAGTTGCTTTTGTCTAAGTTGCTTTCTGTGCTGATGACATTCACACGAATTTACCGTGTATTATACATTAATTACATTGCTTACTCAGTGTCCAGTTCATTATACAGTACATTAATTCACTTTTTATTCGAATTTCTCGTCGCCAACAGCTACCATAATACGAAACTAACTTCTTCCAAAGATCACAAACTGCCTCGAACGAAAGCTTAGGCAGTGAAGTTATGAAAATTGTTAAACTGAATAAAGTTTACTTGATTTTTCATTAAGAAATTTGATGGTTTTTTTTGATGTGTTTTTTTTTTTTGTCTATGTGTGAGTGGGAGAGCTTTCTCTATTAATGTAAAGCTATAAACTTCCAAAGATTTTAATGGAGGAAATGTCCCAAACATAAATTGAATTTTGCTGAATTTAAACTTTATATAATTTTGAACAAAGACGAGAAACATTCAGTGACATGCATTTTTACATTTCTACATTTATTTGCAATAAAATTTTCGATTTTGGGCTAGACAGTGTACTTTAATTATACAGCATATACGGTGTCCAGTTCATTACATAATAAGTTAATTCACTTTTTATTTGAATCATAATATACATTATTGGTAATTATACGTAATGTATAATTGGTAATTATACATTATTGGTATGTATTGTCCCCAAAGTATACAAATAAATGTAGAAATGTAAAAATGCATGTAACTGAACTTTCTTGTCTTAGTTCAAAATTATATAAAGTTTAAGTTCACCAAAATTCAATTTATTTTTGGGACATTTCCCCCATTAAAATCATTTTGGGTTACAAACAGGCACGGTATGGTGTGTCATACCATAAAAACTTTGGAAAGACCTCTTCGAAGACACAGATGAATCAGATTTTGAGAGTTTTTAAATTGTAAAGATCCAGATTTAAAAATGTAAAAATAAAGAGTTTTCTCCTGTATATTTTTGCACATTTTATTTCTCACGAGGAGTCAAAAATGGGGTTTGCATTATATACAAGAGGATAGCATTTTTGCTGGTTTTTGGGCCGAAAAAGTGGAATCGCATTATATAAAGGGGTGCATTATAGAGGATTTACGGTAATGCAACCCCATCGTTCCTTCAAAGTACCTGATAATGGCAGAAGGCAGCCTCACAAGAAGAAATCACAAGGCATGAAATCAGAAAATTTGGCAAAGCATGCCACCATCAGCGCCTGATACCACTTTTTCGTAGATACATGAATTAATAACAAAAAAACACAAAAACAAACAAACAAACAAGGTAAAAGAAGAAGAAACAACAACAACAAAAAAAAAAAAAACCAACTCGCAACCTACCTCTTCCAGTGCAGTTTTGGCATTATCATTTTGCGACATTAACAAGTATGTAACAGCCATTTGATTGCCTATTTCAGCATTGTTTGGAAATCTTTCTTTCATTCTTTTTAATACTCGAAGTGCTTTGAGTTGATATCCTGTTAATATATTATAAAATGCTTTATTAATCTAAGGGATATGGCCTTAAGTATATTACTTTTATACGATATTAAAAAATTCATTCTAAGTACATAACTATTGCCAAAACATTAAGAAGAAACAGATAAAAAACATTTTCTTATAAGAGGAGCATGTTAGATCTGATTCTGTATGACAAGAATTTGTATGGTAAGGTTATTAACAACAGTGATTGGTGCTAAAGAAATTGGATTCCCTGTAGATGACAATGTCAAAAGGATATACGGTTTGCAAGCAAGCAATAAAAAGGAGGCTATACATATACAAAAACAGGTTAATGAAAAATGAATGAGCATAGAATTTAATCCAGTGGATGAAACCCTAATCTGAAGACATCTGAGTGCAAATGAAAAATTGCATAAAAGGTGCTTATTTAGTAATAGTTGGTCGAATAGAGGGAATTTAATATGAAATAAAAAAAATGGCATGATAACAAATAAGATGGAACTTCAGAAAGTCACGTGGGAATATTGGCAATATAGAAGACACAAGAAATACTATGTAAGAGATCTGTTCAAAATGTCCTGGAACATTATGAATAGCACGCCTATAGTTATTCAAATAAACACAATATATTGTCATCGCCTGAACCTAATGAAAAATCACTGATAGGTGGATTGTCGATAACAGCTTACTTTTTGCGTATTTCTTGTTTACTGTAAGTATTCTACTAAAATGCGAAAAATTTTGACCTAAAAAAGCACCTAAATTTATGGGACTGTATTATACAATAGGATAATATTAGCGCTAAAACGACTGGAGGAGACGGGGGGTCAAACGAACTTCGGTCTGACGTACTTCAAACGAGACTAGCTTATAATACACAATGCCCAGTATAATGCACAATACAGTACATTAATTCACTTTTTTCCAAATTTCCCATTCACCTTTCTGTCGCCAAAAAGCTAAGCTAAAGTAAATTCTCGAAAAGGAAATGGCGATTTAAACTAATCTGGCTTTAAGGTTAAATCTGCAAATGGTTATAAGGTTTTGTTTGCTTAATGCAACAAAAGCGATTAAGTTCATGCAAATGTGTTTGGTTAGTCTCATCAGATTGACTACTTCTGTTTGCAATTGCCAGTGATGCTCATGCAATTAGGCTCCGTGAAACCTTCGTTGAGATTTGTATTAGAAAAACTGATCAGCATTTTTATCACAAACGAAAAAATTAGTTCAACCAAGAACAGAATTTTCATACGAATAGAGTTTGGGATTTTTTAGAAAACATAATTTAATAAAAATACTGTTTATCATCTTATTATTTACTGTCAACATTAGAAGGTATACATCACGGTTGTTGGTTGACTGCTTGAAAGCAGTCGTTCTCACGAAGTCATTTATATATTTCTGATATTTCCACAGCATCATGATGCATAGTTATGACCAGTGACATTTCGTTTCTTTCGTCGCAATAAACAAACATCCATACTGACACTCTATAGTCTGACCAACCCCAACTTTGGCCTAACTCCTATTAGTCAGGCACATCACTGTGCTAAATTATACAAAAGTGGTTGCTTAGCAACAAGCCCACAATATAAACAAATGAAATGAAACCATCTCACCCTCCCCCCTTCTTTGTTTTCTTCTGTTTTTTCTTTTTTGAATAATGTGTTCCATTTAATTTCAAAGTGAATTTAGTTTAATTTTTAAATAAACTTAAAATAAAGTTTTTTAAAAAAGATAAAGTTAATTATAACTGTTTTGTAGAGCGTGTTGTTAATTATAATTTTAATTGTTTTGTAGATTTTAAGTAGTATTTTAAAATCATTCTATTTTAAATTGGTTAAGCTCAATGCTATGGTTAAATATTTTCATTATAAAATTTTTATTTTTTATAAATCTTAAATTACAATCAGCAATTCTTATTTCTTTCAGTTTATTTTTAGTGAATGTTTTTATTATATCAAACTTTCATTAATACCATAATTTTCAGTATACGAGAGGCAGTCAGAAAGTCCATACCTTTGCATAGAAGACATGATCGTACGGCAACCAAATTTGTTAGGTTCACCCATGCCCCTCCACACATTTATAGCATTCACAGGTGAAATATCAATGGTAGAAGCATATGACTTTGCAGGGAACCTGTGTGGAGAGGGTTTGGTGAACCTACCAAATTTGGTTGCTGTACGATCATGCCATCTATGCAAAGGTATGAATTTTATGACTGCACCTCATATAATACGCAGGGGGGGAAAATAAAAGTTAAAAAAATCACTACTACGTATTAAAAAATGTAATTATTATTTAATATTCTGATAATAACAGCAATGAAAGTACGATTAAAAAAAATTTGGGGACGGGGGGGGGGGTGCATCTTATATACTGAAAGTCTAATGAAGTATTTAAAATATACTGTTATAATTGTGACAGGACATATGTCATATTTTGTTTGAATATTTCATATGCCCCGCCATTACAGATATGCCGTACATAATAGGGCATATCTGTGTAATTTTTTTTATTATTAGTAAAGGAAAATGCTCGAGGAAGATCGTTAATATTTGAATCATATATAAAAAATTATTTTTATATTACTGAAATAATTGTTTTCAATTGTTACAGTAATTTAGTGAATATCATTAGTTATAGCTTTCAGATAGCACACTAAATCAAATTTTAAATTCAGAAACATAAGAGAAAAGCTAAGTTTTTTTTTTTTGTTATTTTATTTATTATTCTGTAAAGGCCATGCTGAGTTAGGGTAAAAAATTCTGTCCCTTTGTCTAAGTATTTGGAGGCAAGTTCGTCTAGAAAATGAGCATAGAGGAAGGAGTGGGGTTGCCATAGGCAACTGCCTTCGCTGAGGACAGATTCCCAGAACTGACCCAATGAACCAATCAAAAATTAGGTCATAGACAAAGACAATAGGTCATAGAGAGATTTTTATCAACAGACTTGCTAGTGACTTGTATGTGAAGAGGACGAAGATCCCGAGCTCCGAAGAGTTTAAGAAAAGGATGAACTGGTCATCACGAAATCTCAGCCACAAGCTGGACGCATGAAAAAAGGATCACAACTGCCGGGACTCCGAGTATAGGGCATGCCGGAGCCAAGCATCCTAATTGAGTAGCAGCAGATGGAAAAGGGGTCGGATCGAGCAACAGGTGTCCTTGCCTAGTACGGAGTACAGTGTCTGGCTAAGGAGGGATCAGCCGGTATCGTCGGGAGGGAGAAAACGCTGCAAAAATGTATAACTTCACGAGCTTTTTCCTACTCTGATGTATGCGGTAGGCATCCTTAGGTGCTGGGACTCCAGCCAGCATGAGGCAGAATCAGTGTTGATTTCCACGACGCAGACCCCAACCGCCGGGCTGTTGGCAAGAGGGCATGTGGAAACTACGCGTGAGAAATGTCTCCCCCTCCAGAAGCGCACTGCGAGCTGAATGAGCAGCTGTAGGCAGGAAGGAGAGGAACAACAGAAGCGGTTTCGGGAGTATTCGTCAGGCCAACTGCAAGTTATCAACAGAGAGCTACGAGGAAAGATGGCACAAGATCGGACAAAGAAGGACCACAACATAACTCAAGTGGTGCAAGTCATAAATCTACAGGCAGAACAGTGTGTAAAGATAAGTGCTACAGTAGTGTAAGCGGACCCGCACGTACCTTGAAACATCAGCATAGTGCATATAGTGGACGCATAGATTGATTGCATTTTGTGTCATGGAGAAATTCTGTTTTCATAGTTGGGATTAAGAGTGGATAAAAATAGTAGACAGCATCGCCATTTACTTCTTGTAACTTATAAGAAAATATTGATTACTTTCCATAATTTTTTTTTGTTTGGACCTTAGTCAGGATATCCTTCTCAAATCACATTAGTTCCTTTAGTGAAACTATAAACCTGTTTTATACTAATCCATTCACTTTATTTTATTTTGTGCTTAATAAAGATGTTAATTTCATTATCCTAATTTTGGCTGTGTTATTTGAAAACTATCTGAGAGTTTAAAGGGTATCAGGGGCATAATCATATTGGGTATTATAGCTAAGTTTAGCGAGATTAGGTAAGTACTTGAGAAGCTAGATAAAATATTTTTTGGTACCACTATACGATAACAATAAGTCAGTGGGGAAAGCTAAGATTTGTTGAGAAACTAAATAAATTTGATATCTTGGGGCTTGATCATAAAGATCATCCGATAGTAACCAGGATTAGGTACCCAGGATAAATTACTGCTAAGTATTACAGGGTTTGCTTATGAGTATTAATTATCAACAACCAGTTTCATTTCAACTAGTTGTTTCGAGGGTGGAAATTTCTTTTTAGTTTTGTCATTAATTATTAAATTGCGTAACTACGACAACAAGGCATACAGTGGGATAACGTGTGTTTACTGCAAAGTTTATGTCACAAATAAGGGTAAGTCACCTAGACTTAGCAGTTCGTAGCAAGATTGTATAGAGCCTCGTTGACTGCAAGCCCCTTCGCAAATAGTGCTGGGCTACTGTTCGTACCAGTACACATTATAACATATCCCTTTTGCTGTAGAGTTGCGTCACATAATTAAACAAATAATTAAGACAAATAATTAAACAATGTCAGGCTCGAACTGCTTTCAGCCATATCATTCGCCATCTTGGAAGACAGCACAAAATTCCATTTGTATGCATTTTATTTCTTGTGTGTTTTTTTCACAATTTTTTCCATGTAATTTTTTTAAATCTTTTTAAGCCATTTTTAAGCCCCAAAAAAAAAATAAATAAATAAATTTCAAGCATGAAATTACGTCAGCACTACTTAACGCTGCACATTTGTTCCTTTCTTTGAAATGCATTGTTCAGCTTCAACTAATAGGATTTAGGCCAAAGTTGAGGTTGGTCGAATGTACAATCTGGGAGAGTTATAACAAAGAATAAATGATACAAAAGATAGAATTATTAATAATTAAGTAAACAAAATTTGCCTCACCTCTGAATCTCATTCTATCTACACAACGTAAGCCAGCCAACATGTAGAGATCATTTGGAACATTTTCAAGATCAAGCACATCCCGATACATGTAGATACTCTGCTCTAAAAGAGCGTTGCTGCGATGCATCTCCGAAAGCCTATCTATAGCCAGAGCTTTGCCGTAAACTGCACGAGGACTCAAAGGATGTTTTTGCAGGATATTTGTGAACACTTGCTGTGCCTTATCTGGTGCCTTGAAGAGGGGGTGGATTGATATTAAATTTATTTTCTACTTGAATTTGTTATTTACTTTTTCAGTAAAGTCAATATAATCAATCAGTTAAGACTGAATCAGAATGTGTGAAAAGAGTCTTATAGCAATCAATACCACAGTTAATTAACAAAAAACAAAAAGAGGCTTTCAAGTCATTTAACTTAATCTAATGAAATTTGAAAATAATAATAAGCAAACCAAATCTAAACAATAATAATGAATTTACTATTGGATATTATTCTAATATACATTTATTTAATCAAAATTTTGGTTCTACTACACATATAAAAAATTATAATAAATTTACCAAATCTTTTATAATTTTTAAATGGCAATTTGCAAGATATTCAATAAAAAGCATGCAAAAGACCCTTTTTAACATGCATCTAAAGACTTCTTAATACGGAGATAAGTTATTAAAATTTCTTGTGTAATTTATCAGGGTTCTCCCCAGGCCCTTTTTAATGGGCACGCCGCCCGGCTGATTTTGGCATCCGTCCGGCTGAAGAATACACGAAAAACTGCACAACACTGCATAATATTTTATTTGTTTTTGTTTTTAATTTTTGTCCGCCCTATTATTTTAGCTTACCGCCCTCCTGATATAATTTTCTGGAGAGAACACTGTTTATATAATTTAGTAATGTATATACCGCAATAAAGAGTAAGTGCTGTATAGGAAAATAAACAAGCACCTGACTAAACATGGCAAAATCTATCAAAATTATTTCTTCCCCATATAAGAGAAAAGCTACAAGGTTTTGTTTACAAATAATTTAGACTTGGTCTGGTATACAAATCCTGGAAGTGGCAAGCTGGCAACAATTCAGTAGTCTGAAAGAGTCGACCCTGAAGGGTGACTAATGATGTAGGAGGCCAGTAGATGTCAGATGTAGTTGTCTGCCGTCAATGACAGACTATGGAAGGTGATTACACTAGTCAACACACTTTTTGTTTCCAAGACTACAGATATTGCTTTTAAAAGTAATTGGTATATAGAATTCAAATCTGCTTTTAGATTTTTTTCTATCATGTCATGTTTCCAAATTATGCACATAAAGGCTACAATGTTAAAGTATCCATATTTTGGGGCTGCAAGAAATTTATTAGGCCCCAAACACTGAATAATTTTAAAATGTTTCGTTGAAAAATAAGAAATCTGTAAGTATTAGAAAAATTTTTATAGCATATTTGAAAATACAGTAATGTATTAAAATACTATATATGTATTACTTTTTAAAGAAACAAAAAAAAAAAGTTGTAAATGTTGACTAGTGTTATCATGGGCAGGGATGGACTGCATGGTTTCTGTGAAGAAGGCAACAGACTTGCAAACATTTACAGCAGACTGAATGCATTGCATGCTGCGTTTGTCCCTTCACGTGCAACAGTATTCAACTGCATTTATTTTTAATTTCAACTGCAAACACCAATTTTCTTCATTTCCTTTAATATTCTTGACTTGAGCTGCTCTTCTTCCCTATTCCAGTGGGCTGGGATATCATGTTATGCAGGAGCACGGCTTGAATGTTCAGCAGCCCACCAACATGAGCACTAGTCACTCCAGAAAAGAGTTGGTTCAATTCTTCATCGTTTCTGAAGGCCAACTGCAAATGGCTAGGAATGATCCTAGTCTTCTTGTTATCATGAGCTGCATTTCTGCTGTGAGATACTCCAACTACACAGGCGCTTCGGCGCCAATTCGCTCAGTGTAGTTGTCTTTCCGCAAAAGTCTATGAATATGGCCCACTGGAAACTGGAGACTGGCTCTGCTGTACTCGATGTGCTCTAGCCTTTCTCTTTACCGCCTTTTCCACATCCAGACATTGTCCTTATTACGATAATGCAATCAGAAATAAAAATTTTCTTAGCTTCCGAGGATTTCAAACAGGAGAAGTGGGAATGAAACTGTTGAGAAGAGGAAGTGCAATGGTTAGCCGTACACCTCCCGGACTGACACAAACATTGCACATGTTTCTGAACTTATTAACGATAACAAGCACATCATGTCTGACGATTTAGAGAGGGCCAAGAATGTCCTGTAGCTTCATGTCAATGCCTGTCCTCATACCTGCCAACAAACTCAGCAGGAGCTGAGATCACTACAGTTCACTATGTTGGCACATCTTCCATACTCAGCAGTGATATGAAGAAGACCCTACGTGATGTCAGATTTCCGGACAATAACACCCAGCAAACAGTTACCAGAGACAGAGTGCATGACACCCCAAGAGAATGGTATAATGTGGCCAGAGCTCTTCATAGAGAATATGTGGAGGGGCTAAAGCCTAATCCTTGTAAATACCATCCACAACACGATAAACGTCATTAGTCTAAATCATTTGCAAACACTCCTCAGACAGATAAATAAAGTAGTCACAACACTGGAGATGATTTTGACTAATAGATGTTCTACTATATTCACTCAAGACACAGCTCATTGTAACTGATGAACAGGCCATCAAAATGAACATTTTAGTTTGAAATACCTGAAAGATATATCCGCAAAATAGACCAATGACAATGGATTCCATGAGATTTAAAAAACAATTAGCGCCTCTTTTGTAGGGAAAAATCATCCAGCCACAGGTTAATCGCTGTGAATAACAACTTTCTGCTTCAGATAAACTATTTGCATTTGCTAGGAACCTCTTGCAACTGACTAGTAATGTGCTGAGGGTCTAATTGGTTTGGGAAAGTGGGATAAAATCAAATTATTTGGCATATCTTCAAAAACAAGTTTAGCAAGCTCTCTAGTGCTGATATAAACACAAGCTATTTCAGGTGATGAATTTAGCAGCTCCTATCCCAAGAATCATATACAATTCCCCATTTCAATTTGCTGTTATTTGCATAGGTTTTTAACTTGAAGTTTAAATGCTGTGGTAACAATATGTTCTAAAATGTTATTAGAAGTCTATTTTTCATATGCTTTTTTTTAATGGCACTAATTATTTGGAAGAAAAAGCAAGCCCTTTGCAAAAATTTCCTTCAGCAACATAAATGCCAGTTTGGCACCGTGAATTAGTAAAATCATGAATTATGCTCTAATTGTGTATCTATAGCCATACAATTTTGGACATAAGTACAAAACAGCAGGAACATATACTGAAGGAATGTAATTGCATAGTCCTGATAAATAAAATAACAGATAGCTCACATTTTGGACATCTGTTACCCCTATTTTATGTATACCTTGAAGTTTCCATAAGAAAGAGTGTTTATAAAATGTGTGACGTGTGTGTGTGCATATGTGTGTATCTGTGTGCATGTGTGTTGATGTATGTGTGTTAAAAAAAGATATGGCATATAAACGATCTACCAAAGAATAATTGGGCACATCCTGGCATTATGTTGTGGGGATGTTTTATGTATCACGATGTAGGACCCCTGGTGGTTATTTGTGGTAAAATAAACTCAGTCATACTGTAATATTCTGCACAATGAAGCTTAATTGTTCACTTAAAATTCACTCTTCTTTTGGTTTAGAAATTACTCGGCCCGGCCTCCTTTTTTCTGCTGGCCTGGATTGGCTTGAATGTTAAGCAGCATACTTCCTTGGACAATGGTCACTCCAGAAAGAGGCTTGTTCAGTTATTCATTGTTTTTGAATGACGAGGAATGAGTCTAATTTTTCCTTTTCTGTAAATTCCAACACTTCTGAGGCAAGGTACAGAATAAAAAATGATCTTTGCGATGTTGTAGTGACAAATCGAATTATTCCATACTTATGTTGTAGGATTGTATTATGACACAAAGCCTCTTGGTTTTCCTAGTAAAGCCAGCTTGTTAGTCAAAACTAACTCAAAATCGATCAGGTTAGTTTTGATTCGTTCTGCATAGTTACCTTTGCGCAATAATTCGAAAAGATGACTCATTTGGAACTGGAGATGGCTCGGTGGATCTCGTATTGCATTTGCCTTTGATTTTATCACGACCAGGAATCTGTCTTTTAGGCTGTGATGCTTTCTACATTTTCAATAGCTACAAGCAAGTAATCAGTGATTAAGTGTGTGGTTTAATTGCAGAATGGATCCCTGTTACTTCCAAAATGCAATGGTATGGAAATAGCAAATGTTGGATTGCACAGAGCCCCATGCCACTGAGCACTTTGGGATGAGTTGTAGGCAAGGTCTCGGGAGCAGCAGTCAACTTGCATTATCTATCTGTGTAAGATTTTGCAAGAGGAATGACAGTCATTCCAATGGATGTCCCCCACAACATCGTTTCAAGCAAAAGGTGAAACAGCCAAAGAGGTTCACAAACACAAACAATTCAAAAATACCAGGTGTAAGTACCCACTTGGATTTTTGGTATATAATGTATATGCACATCAAAATCAGATGACAGTTTGAAAAAAAAACCAAAAAAAAAAAACCCTACAATTTTAAATTGGAAAAATATTCATATATTGCTCCCATTCTTTTTTCTTTTTTTTCAGATTTAAAAATTGATGTTTTCAAAGAATTTCTTCAAGTAAAGTTGAACTTCGTCAATACGTTTTTCATGGCACCGAACACAACAAACTGTATTATCCGCGAACGATTCACTGAAAACCGAGATTATGGAATAAGATGTTTTTCGTTATTTATGTCCAATGGAACAAATCAGCATTTGTGATTATGGAATAACATTATCGAATATCGCATAATAAAGATTTTACATTCTTGGAAAGAATTTCTTAATTTTTGAGACAAAAAATGTATTAAAAGGGTGTAAATGCATTTACTTAGAAATAGCTTTCACAGGGATGGAAGCATGGGAAAAATTTGTATAAATTGGGAAAACATTAATCAATAATGTATTAAAGGAGTTCGACTGCATTTATATTAAAATCATTCGTGTTTTCCTTTAGTCAAACGGATTAATTAGGATAACAAATAAATTTTGCTGGCATTATATTCAAAGTGCATACCATTAAATAAATTATTTAATTAAATGACAGTGTTCAAAAAATCAGATTAAACTATAGCTAGAGGGAACACTTCTATAGAAGAAATAGTTTTTGTTTTCACTGCATTCCCTTTTTTCAGATTTACCATGCTATTATTTAAGCCGTTATAAATAAATTAAGTCCAACAGAATATTTTGTTATTGTTTGTTACCTAGATTTCAATAACAGTTTTGAAAAAAAATAAACTACTGTATTTTCGTGAATATACCCCCATATCCTTCTATAACGCAAACACCTATAAACCCTTGAAAATTACAATTTTATGTAAAAAAAATTTTGAAACCCCAGATCCCTAGCATTCCTCCTGAGTATTCAATATATATGATATTAGAGGTGTGTTTGTTTACTACGACAAAAACGACTAGTCCTGAAAGTCGTCAGTCTGATGACATACAAACGACTTCATGAGAACGACTGCTTTCAAGAGGGCGATCGACAACAGTGATGTATGCATTATAATGCTCAAAGTAATAACGAAATGATAATGTAATATTTTCATTAAATTATATTTTCGAAATGACCCCAAACCCTATTAGTACAAATGTTCTGTTTCATTTTGAACTAATTCTTTCATTTGTAATAATGGCATAGGTTAAAACGCCACCCACTTTCCCTAATGTAATCCCATAGAAGCTTTTCTAAATAATTCGTCGGGAGATGAACTGTAATTGAATGTGTGTCACTGGCAATTGCAAACGGAAGCAGTTGATCTGATGAGAGTGCAGTTACATTCATTTGTTGCTTTCATCGCATTAACAAACACACCTTATTGTAAACAGAGTACTTATAATATAAAGAATAAGACTGACTTGGCCGATCTGTCGATACCTTGATGCAAAGGAGACGATGGATTCCACTATTTCCACAAAGCATACTTTGATGAAATGCTTTGTAGAAATAGTGGAATCCATCAGTCTCCTTTGCACTCCTTATTGTATTCCCCGCACCCCCTCCCTATGGATGTAAAAAATGTATAATCCGCAGGGTATATTCGTGAATATACGGTAATTTAAATTTGAATTATTGTTAAACATTCGAAATATAATTTTTAAAAATTAAAACATATGAAACAAGTTATATCAAGTCACTGTAAGTTTAAAAATGACAAAACATGAGATGAATACATAAAAAAAATTTTAACTGTATTAACAGTGCATAACAAGTGCAGTTATCAGGAATCATTTCATTTTCACACATTCTGTTCAAAAATATAAATTTATGTATAAAAATTTTTATATTAAATTAAAAGATTGAATTCAATACTAGATGGAAAAATAAAAAAAAAAAAAAAAAAAATACTATAAATTAAAAAAAAAAGGGTGGGAAGGCGAAATTGAAGGTAAAAGGGTAAAAGGGTTACATGTCATTATCTTCCTGAAAAAGAAATAAATAAGATACATTAAGGTACAAACCATGATTAAAAATTATTAAACATAAAATACAGTATAAGCATTTAATGTATAGTCGAACCTCGATACCTCAAAAAATTTTATTTTCCCTATATTTTTAAATACTGTCCTAAATTCACTATTAATTCAATCAATAGTCGTATTCACGATCTCCTAACTTTTCTCACTTATCTTGTTTAAGTCATTTTCAGTGATCGTAAATCCATTCCCATCAAAAATTTAGTTGGAGTAGCTTGCGACGTTGCAAGTGTGATGGTTGGGGAGAAAAATTCATTTTTCAGCTGGTGTGAAAAATTGCCAAGATCACCTAAAGAATTGTCATTTTGAGTAAAGCAAAGTCTCAAAGTGACTTTTCTAAAAGAGAGTCGGTACCACTTTTCCCCGGCTTTTGTTATTTTTGTGGCTTTACAGGTAGTAACTTCAGGTTTAGTGGTACCCATATTGAATCGTCGCTTCGCTCGTTTCGGTGATTGCCCACCGATAAATCTTGTAATTTAACGGCCTAAGCAACGTATTTAACATTGTAAATTTTGTTAGTAATAAATTAAGGAATAATAAAACCATGGAGAACAATAAAAAACAGTTTTCACAATCAATAAATCACTTATTATTTTTCAAACAATTTCAATATGTCCAACATGTCTATTTATGCCAGCATAGTTTTAGATGCAAAAATAACAAAAGCAGCAAAAGTGATCACAATGAAAATTCAAAAGCAAAGACAAAGTCACTTTCCCTTAAGTGGTAGAGTGTAAATGCGCCTAATGTAATTTCTTCCAGCCAGGAACCTAACTCATCGGCCATCAGCCACATTAGCCCTGGTCGGATATTGTATATTACATGTAAATAAATAAATAAATACTTTCACAACATTTTCTCAGAAAACTTCGAATTTTGGCTTAGTGTGCAATTGAGATGGAGGCATTTAAAACCGTTAGAAAATCCCCAGAATTTCCTTGTGGGGGAAGCAGGGGCCTGATGGGCTTTCACTAAAACACACAACTTCTGTGAAGTTAAGCAATATCAGGCGCGGCTAGTTGCTGGATGGGTGATCATCAGTGATACGCAACCTTCACTCCCCCCCCCCCCCTAGCTGCTGCGACCATCATGCAGCAGTCGTCAATTCCAGGTCTATCCAGGCATCCAACTCGTCGGCCTCAGGCCATACAGGCCATACAATAAATTTGATGGATGTATTGGATCCCAATGAATAAGTAAAAAATAATAATAATAATAATAATAATAATAATAAAATAAAAAAAGATCACTTTCGTTATGAGAAGTTTCTCGTACGACTATCGTACGTTACGAAAAAAATTCACGAACAATTTTTTCAATCTTATTGGCAAGTCTCAGTTATGTACGAAATGTTGGAACATGCGAAGTTTGTGTGTTTCAGGCGTTACTGGCGTCAACTGTATATAACGTAACTCTCTATTGTATTAACATGCCATTTATTTCCAGTTTTCCGTTCTCTCCATATTGAAGCACATGAGTTATTACATGTACCGTAGAGTGTATTTAATGGGCATGTGTTATAGTATTATCATTTATTTGTATTGTATACATTTCCTTCATTAACTGAAAAATCTTAATTTAAAAGTGGCCTTCTGTATCGCAAACCATCTTTTTTCTATCTCGAATTTTTTTCTGCTTCCACAAAATTTGAGATGTCGAAGTACGACTGTTAACGAAATTAATCCGTTCTAAGAAGGTGTTCACTATCCAAATTGTTCTTAACTGATCAGCAATTAACCAGAGATTATTATGGAAATTTGATTAAATAAAAATTACATTATTTCTTCTATAAGAAATGTTTATTAGGAACTTTAGCAAAAAGCTACTTATAATAAATTATACTTGGTCTGTACGTTTATCCAGGCGTCTGCCGTTTGCACGATAACTTGAAAATGGATTAATTTTATCAAATTCTGTTTTCAGATATATGACCATAAAGGTCTTAGCTTGGCTGTATCAAGTTTTCAGGACTTTTTGTGGACCCTTCAAGTCGAATTCACATGCTAAAACAGTGACCGTAAAGTATACCAAGATAATGGCATGTAACAATCGATTTGTCAAGAATGAATACACTGTTACTTTCTATTTATCTTTTAAGTACTGCTGACATGAGCACGCAAATGCAACGATCCCATCGTTGACGCACGATTACGCAATTGCTCATAATACATTAATAAATGTATTTCTGCTTCACAGCTGCAGCTCCTCCTTGGTTGTTTGCAAGATTTATTTTATATCCACAGGGTGCAGCAGATATCTGAGAACCAAGTTTCAATCGATGAGGACCCTGGGAAGTCCATAAGGACACTTGGAAGGGAGCTGCAGGTTACCGTAATGAGGCTTACACCGATATGTTGGCAATAGCTGTGAAGCCCTGGATAACTGCTGTAGCATGTGGTAGGTCGTTTGTTTTTCAAGTCATAAGGCCCACACCCAAGCAAAGATGATCACGAATCTTCACGATCACATCCCTCCTAACATGCGGCCCTCCAGCTCCCCTGATCTCAATGCTTTGGACCATTACGTCGGGGGCATCATCAAGAGGGAGTCCAACAAGCATCACACAATATCGTCGAAGCTCTCAGGCCAGCTATTGTGGAGACAATGACA
Organism: Rhysida immarginata; assembly: GCA_023313115.1. Lineage (NCBI taxonomy): Eukaryota > Metazoa > Arthropoda > Chilopoda > Scolopendromorpha > Scolopendridae > Rhysida > Rhysida immarginata. Next base: position 147,939 of record JAHWFO010058079.1, on the reverse strand, counting down.
GAAATCCAGAAGACCCATTTCATTGCTGCCTGCCAGCGATTCCGACCGTTTGTGGAGGCTGTTATTGCGGTGGACGGTGGTTTTATTGAATAACATTATGTATTTGTAGTCCTTTGTACAAAAATGCAAATTGTATTAACGGCTCTATGGTATCTTAAGTGTCTGCTCCTTTACTTGTGGACGTTGTTTTGTTCTCAAATACCTGCCACACCCTGTAATAACAATAATGCATATAAACACAGTCTTGCATTTTCATCAGCTATTTTTTTTTTCATTTGAGGTGTATAAAGACTCTATGGAGGCTTGCTTTCCTCTACAATGAAGAGTCTACATGATTGATGTCTGCCGCGTCACCAAGGCTGGAGCACCTGTAAGATATGAAGAAATCTTGGAGAGAAACTCTATCCATTGATATGAGAGTTTCCACTAAGTCCAAAACTCTGGAGGGACTTATTAATCACCCTCTTTTAGCCCATCTGTGCTTCTTTTCTTAATAATCTATTAGACTTTATAATCACAAGGAAGTTACAATATTTTTTCTTAATATAAAAAATCAGCATCCATAAATTAATTTACCTCGTGTATTAGCCTCTGAGCTTCATCAAGTTCTTCATGAAATTCGAAGTCATAATCATTAGTTATTCCTGCAGCTGGATAAGAATTCCTGTCTGGCTGCCCTTCTTGTTCTTTTAAAACATCATCAATTATTTTTGTATAATCGTGTTTTGTTTCTAAAAATATTAAATCCCATAATGAAATTACTTCTTGCAAAAACAAGTTATTACTTCAAATACTATTCATGAATTCGGACTAAAAATTAAAAAAATAATTTTATAGGGAAATATTCTGGGATGAAGTAAATAACTTGACAAATAAAAACGTTTGCTTTTTGACGTACTGTAATTTTCGGGATATAATACGCATATTATGCAAAATAAAAGTCATTACTGCATATCATTGATAAACTGCATATAATAAACCGATAATAAAACCAGGAAAAATCCATTTCCAAAGAAGGTTGCATAAAATATTTATTATTAACGATAGGAGGGGGTGGAGGCAATTCGAACAAAGTTGTGTAAAGTATTTGATACTCATTAGTGTATAATATAGAATATATACAATATACATTTTATTTATTCACTTTTTCTTCAATTCTTAAAATTGCATATAATATTGGGTCCTAAACTTAATTTTAAAGGACTGACAACAGATGGCAGAAGGTGACGATCAAAGCAAAGTCAACCACACATGAAAACCGTGGAATTAGGCTGGAAGAATCAATATGCATCAGTTGGGCGATGTGAAACAACAGATTTGTTTAGTACATTGAAGGTGTCGAGTTTTGTGCCAACAAAACACAATGTGCATGAAGCGTTGCTTTTTTGTTTCAATATGAAAAAATCAGCAGCAGAAAGTCTTCGTTTGCTGTCCAAAGCTTATGGGCAGTATGCTCCATTAATTTCAGCGTGCGAATATGGAAAAGCCAAATATCCATCGTTCGAAAGTAACGCTCCGTATTTAGTAGGATCAGAAGAGGGTCATCTATTCGAAGCTACACAAATCTGGTAAAAACATTACCAACAACAACTCATGCAGTTGAATTGCAAATTGAAAGCAAAATGGTCAGAATACGCCAGAAGACATGGCAAGGTGATTTTCCAGCAGGACAACGCTCAGTCCCATGTCTCAAATTGTGAAAAAACACTAGAGCTGCCTGGATTGGATGTTCTACCCCACCTGCATTATTCCCCAGACTTTGCTCCTTCTGATTACCACTTGTTTCGTTCACCAGAATCACCTTTCTGACCAGCACTTCAGTTCCTTTGAAGATATTCAAAAATACGAGGCATGTTTTTTAAGTAAGTACCGTTTTGCGATTCCGCCGCCGCAGCGCTACGGTCGGCGTTCCGCGCATGCGCGCTGGTTAACTACATCTCTTGTCTACGCACTGACGCCATTACAGTCTGATTCTTCATTGTATACGTTGTTTACTGAGTGTTTAAGATGCCTCCGACAATCGTGAGTCCCGCCGATTGTGAAGTACGGGCTGTTATACGATTTCTTAGTGCTAAAGGCGTAAAACCGATCGATATTCATCGTGAGATCTGTGAAGTGTACGGACAAAACATTATGAGTGATGGAATGGTAAGGAAATGGGTGAGAGCATTTAAAGATGGCCGCACAAATGTGCACGATGAAGAACGGAGTGGGCGTCCTTCGGTCGTTAATGAAGATTTGGTGCAGAAAGTGGGCGAAAAGGTGAGAGAAAACAGACGCTTTACAATTTCATCATTGTGCGACTGCTTTCCTCAATATTCTCGTAGTGTTTTGTATCGCATTGTGACCGAGAACTTGAATTACCGGAAATTGTGTTCACGTTGGGTTCCAAAAATGTTGACGGATTTGCACAAAACCCAACGTTTAGGCAGTGCATTGACTTTCCTTGAGCGGTACCACAATGAAGGTGAAGATTTTTTAGACCAAATTGTTACTGGTGAAGAAACATGGGTGGCCTACGTCACACCAGAATCGAAACAACAATCCATGGAATGGCGACATTCATCATCACCCAAAAAAGTGAAGTTTAAGCAAACAATTTCTGCCCGGAAAATCATGTGCACAGTTTTTTGGGACAGAAAAGGAGTATTGCTAGTGGAGTTTCTGCCTCGTAATGAGATAATCAATGCAGCGTCTTATTGTGAGACATTGAACAATCTGCGTCGTGCAATCCAGAACAAAAGACGTGGCAAGTTGAGTAAGGGTATCGTTTTGCTGCATGACAATGCCCGTCCACATGTGGCTAATCGGACCAAAGATCTCATCAAATCTTTTAAATGGGAAACTCTAGATCATCCTCCATACAGCCCTGATCTGGCGCCCAGCGACTACCATTTGTTCCTGCACTTGAAGAAACACCTGGGTGGTCAGCGTCTTCAAGACAATAACGAAGTCAAAACATTTGTGATACAGTGGTTAACAAGTCAGGCGGCAGAATTTTATGAGGAGGGTATTCAAAAACTGGTGCCACGTTATGACAAGTGCCTCAATATTCACGGAAATTATGTAGAAAAGTAGATTAAGGTACAGGCTTTCATGTAAAAATAAAATTATTGCGATATCTTTGCACGTCTTTTTTTAATTCCAAAACGGTACTTACTTAAAAAACATGCCTCGTAGATCGATTTATGGAAACGAGTCCTTCTACCACTGAGGAATCCGTGGCAGTGCAAATTCATTTTACCAGACAGATGGGAAAAGGATGGTCAATACTTTGATTAGCAGGTACTTATCCCTTTTTTCGTTGTCACCAAAAAACACCTTTAAAATTAACTTTAGGACCCAATAGCAGGGGAAATTTAAAATTTCAATAAGAAGAGCCAATTTTGAATCGCTGTTAAGAAAACCTGAGATATGGCTTTCTCTTAAAATTGACATCACAGGTTTTTTCAGCAGCTTTTCAATATGGCTGCCCCAGTTGAGATGTCTCTCAGCACAGGAGTTTAACAACTGTTTTTCTTAATGAAATCTGTAGTAATTATGTGCAAAAAAATAAAACAAATTATTTACATGGGCTGAGCTTCGTCGAGTATCAAAATGTCTAAATAAATAAGACAAGGGTCAAATAATGATACGGTAGTATGATTTTATTATACCTAACGTGTTTCAGCATTATGCCATCGTCGGAGGCTAAGCATCTACAAGTTGTTAAGCTGGCCAGGCCAGGCATTTATACAGTAAGTGTAAGGTATATCAGCAAATGGGAAATTTGAATATAATTGAAAGAAGAGATGATTGGGTGGCTGTAGAAGGAAAATTAAGCTAAGGGGGCTGTGTAAAGCAGGGATCTTATGGAGAGCTGGTTGGTAACATCTGGTTATTGATCATTGTTCGTGCTTCTGTGTCTATAAGTAATTGAATTAAGTTTTCCCATTCGAAGATCGTCTGGTTATTGAGCAGTGTTGTTGGTTCAGTCTGTCTTTGTTTCGTGATTTCCATTTCTTCCCGAAGCCGGATCTTGGCTTTATTGTTGCTTGTCCAGATGACCGTCATGCATTTGTCTATGTCTAACATCCTGTGCTTATTTCTGTTGAGGTGTACAGCGTACGCAGACACATTGTCGTTGTTTATCCAATACGTCTGTGATCTTTAAACCTGGTATAAAATGAGCGAATTGTAGATCCTATGTAGATAGCAGTATATTTTTAATGTGCCATCCCTGTTTAATAAGTAAACAATTTGTCTTATTTTTATAATTTACTAGCTGATATACCCGGTGGGCTCTTTTTTGATGAAATTTTGCAATATCTGAATGTGAACATACAGAAAAAAATGAATACATGAAAAAAGCTTGGAATTATTATAGTAAAATTTCATATTGAAGAATCAAAAAGAATTCTTTTAAAATGCTTCCAATGGATGGCCTCTCCAACTTAGCAGTTCTACTCAACTTCGCTCATGTTGGGATGTTGTGTATAGCTGAGTGAGTTTGATGCAGTGACGGAGAAAAAAAGATACAGAATAATGTATATAGTTTAGAAAGTGAAAGGAAATAGAATGAAAATGAAACAAGAGTCTGATCTGACGTTTCTTCACAGGGTTATACATTAAGCAGTGAGCAGCAATTTTTGTGATACAGGCTTTGACTATAAAACAGTTTTCTATAGATAATTAATGGTAATAAAATTGGGAAAATTTTAAATTAACTTGTGGTGACGACACATTGAACTGTGTTTGGAATAAAATTTCTTAAATTTAAACTAATTATAAATAAAACCTTGTGAAGCAGAAATACATTTATTGATGAAAATAAGAAAGAAAATTCACAGCCTGGAGGACTGTAGCCCCAACGCTATCTTGGGGGAGGGGGGGGGGGGGTCGATTTTCAAAAATTCCATTGAGTTGGACCTGTTCCAGTATTGGAGAGGCAGACCTTTTCCCATAATGGGTTGGTCGTCTACCCCCCACCCCCTGACTATGGCCCTGGCCTGGATTCGAACAAAGAACCTTCAGCTCTTTTTTTTCCCATTTTCATCTGAGGTTTGGCATAGGATAAACCGTCAATGACCACTTTTGAAATATTCTTGACAAATTGATTGTTATATGACCTGCCATAATCTTGGTATTCTTTACAGTCAATGTTTTAGCACATGAATTCGACTTGGAGGGGTCCAAGAAAAATCCTGAAAAGATGATACAGCTGAGCTAAGACTTATGGTCACACTTCTGAAAACAGAATTTGAAAAAGTTAATCTGTTTTCAAGTTATCATGCAAACAGTACGGCTGGATAACCAGATGAACGGCCGGATAAATGTACAGACCAAGCGTGCATTCTTATAAGTAGCTTTTTGCTAAATCTCCTAATAAATGTGAGATCATTTGTTAATTAGGATAATCATAGTCTAAATGGATTTGGTCATATGAACAATATCATTTATATTTTATTTATTTCTTATTCTATTCACTCTTATTAGGGACCCACTCAAATTTAAACACAAGAATTTTTTTTTTAAAGACTTCTGTATGTGTATTTTGATCATCATGTTTCTTGCTTTCAGCAAGATTATTAAGCGGTTATGCAAAAATGAAATGGTGAGATTTAAAAGTAAAGTCAGAAGATTGTTTGTTTGAAGAAGAAGGAAAAAGAGTCAATCAGTGTGTGAAGACGAGGAATACTGAAGAAAAGGAAATCAAACAAAGGAAATACAGGGTTATCGACAGGAGCTGGTTGCTTTTAGAACAGGTAGTACATGGTAAAGTGGTGATGAGAGGAGAATGAGCTAAGCATCTCCCCCTTCTCACTTTCAAACATCATGTGTTTGCTTATGACAGTTCTTTTCAAAATGATCAGCTAAGATAACATTACATTATTTTTCGTGGCATAGAAGTAATCCACAAACATAAAGTAACTCAAATGGCATGTCTTATTTTTATTTCAAGTTGTAAATCTTTAAGCTACTCACAATGGTTACTCTATAGGGAAAAAGAAACAAAAGGCAAAAAGCAAAGAAAAAAAAAAACAAGTGAAGAAAAAAAAATTTCAAAAACAACGCTTATGTCAAAATTAGGTACACATAGCGCCATCTCTTGAGCAAACAAACAAACATAAGCCAATTCTATTACATATTAATTTCTATCCCCCTTTTGGATTTTTTGAAAATTTTTTTTAGATTCATGCATTGTCACTGACTGTACGTTTGTGTACAAAATTTCAGCAAGATCGGACTACTGGAAGAGGTTGAAATATTGATCACAAGATTTCATCCACCAAAATGACCCAAATGGCGGAAGTTATATAAGCGTTGTAATAAAAATATAAAAAAGAAAGAACAAAATTTAAAGTAATAAATTGTAATAAATATGGCAATCTTTATAATGTATTTTGTGGATAAAATTCAATCACTATAGGGTGTCTTTCTTGTCAAACCATCACATCGGGAATTGGGAGCAGGTGACGTAATTTTTGACATATTTTGGTCTACAACGTCATCCACAAGATGCCAGCGCTCTTAGAATGCTTTCTGGCTAGCAAAATGCCAGGGAAAATTTACATGGGCCTGAAAATTTCCCAATGCCGAGGGGAGAGTCTTTGGCACATCGATTTGACAAGGAAGCACTCCAGAATTCATTGTTTTTAGAAAATTTAGGTTGATGGTCTTTCTATGCTATTTTGGCATGTTAAGGTTCTTTAAAGATAATTATATGAGGGGAAGTCAATAAGTAAGTTACAAATACACATAGAAATTAAATAAGAGTATTGATTTGAAAAGTATTTTTATTTCTCCGCATAATCTCCCTGTACAATAAGGCACTTGTCCCATCGTTTCACAAGCCCCTCAAAACCAGCAGCATAAAATTCTTTGAGCTGCTTTTAAACCAGGCGGTAACTTTCCTTTGTACAGATTCAAGCCGAACAAATGGAGCAAGCAAAGGGCTATACGGAGGACGCTGGAAAAATTTTATGATGCCTGATTGTATGCGGAGAAATAAAAAGTAGGTTTCAAGTCAATACTCTTATTTGTTTCATTTCTATATCCATGTGTAATTAACTTACTTACAGACTTCCCCTCGCATTATTAATGGGATAGGCAAAACAAGTATAAAGCATAATTATAGGGTATTTCAAAAATACTTTTACAATTTTGCAGACAGGTTTGGATTAATGTGTGGACTGGAATTGTAGGTAACTCTCTGGTAGGGTCATACAATCTCCCAGCACGTCTTACAGGTGCTGTCTGCAAGGATTTAATTCAGAACAGCCTCCAAGACCTATTAGAAGATATGCTCCGGCAATAAGAAGAAACGTGATTTACGCAGGATGGAGCTCCAGCACATTTCATCTGTGTTCGAGATGAACTGGCTGGTATCTACCATGACTGATGGATAGATAGAGGAGGACCAGTTCCATGGCCTGTACGTTCCCCTGACCTCAATCCTTTGGATTATTATCTCTGAGGACACTTAAACAATTGGTCTATGCAGCAGACCACCCGGATGCAGAAACTCTCTGTTGCTGTGTCATGGAAGCCTACGAAACCATTCGAAACCATCAGGGAGTATTTGAAAAGGTGCGACGGTCCATGATTCGACGAGTGCATGCGTGTTTAGAGGCAAGAGGAGGGCATTTCGAGCATTTATTATGAGTTTATTTGTGGATGAGCTCCAATCACCTATGTTGTAAACTTTCATTAATAATTCGAAAACAAAGGATTTTTGGAGATACATTTATACGAAATTTTTTTGTCCCCAAAGTTTGTAAAAGTATTTTTGAAAACCCTGTATATAAAGCAAACCAAATGAACTTTTAATGACTGACATGTTTCCACAAATTATCATCAACAGTCTTTAAACATGATGAGGAACCAACGATGTTTACCATATTTGGTACTTACACAGTGTGTATCAAAAATCTTCATCAGATTTCAAAATTATATATTTTTTAAAAGTCAACAGACAGACGTGGATCAAGTTACAAAATACTTAGAATATACTCAAGTTTTGACATGGCAGCAGAAATATCCAGTTATGAGGGGCTGTCATAAAGTCATTACAATCTACATGAGAAAACAATGTTTTTGAAAATGAGTGGTGCCAATGGGAAGCAATATCCCTCCAGTGCTGGAGGTTATAAAGCGGCGTTTTGGAATACCGCTAAATGCCGTCGCAGTGTTGACAGCAAGATGGCGCAGCCCATCAAAAAATTGGAGGTGCGACCTGTGATAAGGATCCTGCATTTGAAGGGGAACAATGCATTCGTCCATAGTGAAAGCTGGTCGATAAAATCTTCTGGGTCTGCCTGATACAGATTCTAAAGCTCGAAAGCTTATCACGGTTTGCACCTCCAATTTTCAGATGGGCTGCACCATGTTGCTTTCAATGCTCTAGCAGCATTTAGTGGTACAGTATCAAGCGTTGCACTGTATCCTCTAGCACTCATGGGATATCGCTACCCAGTGGCACCACGCATTTTCAAAAGCGATTGTTCTTTCATGTTAATTGTAATGACTTTATGACCACCCCTCGTATAGGTTAATATACCGTGTGTTTCAAAAGTTCCCGAATGCAGGAGATGACTTTCCCTGCTTAACGTACTGTTGTGCAGGCATGCTGAAGGGCTTGTAGACAGAAGCCACTGTCTCTTAACCTCTTTTTTAACAATTAATGGATACTCCCAGTCATTACGAATCCCACTATTTATTTTATGTAACCTCTTTTTCAATTAATGTTATGGGGCTTGACTTTTTCTTATGGGGCTATGTTAAGCACAGGGTCTTCGAGACACGCCCTGCAAGCATTAACGAACTGAAGGAAAAAATTAGGCAGGTGATGGCAAATATTCCTCAGGCAATCCTAATCAATGCCTGCGTTGCGTTTGAGCACTGACTAGCATACTGCCAAGAGGTGAACGGTGAACACTTTGAGCAAATGGTGTAACCTACATGTACCGTTTCCTTTGGGAATGTAAAAATAAAATAAACACATTTGAGAAACTTTGCCACTACGTAAAACTGATTTTATGTAATTTATTTCAGCACATGGTTTATTTTAGTGGTTGGCTGAACATTACTCCTGCTGTCATAGGTTAGGCTTTCTCTACATACAGAAGGGGCAGTTGAGAACTTTTGAAACACAGTATAATATTTTTCTGAAGGTCAATAAATATAAAGCATGCTGCTGTCAGTTGTATATTGAAAAACATAATGAATAGAGTATTTAAGTAAAACAAAAAAATATCATAAAATTTACTATTGAGGAGGGGAAGTTATATGTTTACTACGTGTATCCTGCTTTTGAGAGAATACCTGTATGTTCACTAGTATCAATCTTATCATCTTCATCAGCATTATAATCAAATGAAGCTGCAAGTTCAGGTGCAGCATCGGACACCAAAATGTTCACTGATTCTTCTTCATCTTCCTCATCATGACTAGCTTCATCATCTTTGTCATCGGTAGCACCAAATATTCCATCAAATATTCCTTCAAATAAGCCATCTACCTCATCTGCATCAACATTTTTTTCTTCGTCTTCACTAACCTGTGATTTCTCAGGTTCATCATCATTTTGAACATCATCATCCATCTTATATGATTTAGAGTAATCACCTAGCATATGTGTCCAAATGTAAGTAAGAATTAAAAAGAAGATTTTTAAAATTTTTTTTGTAGATTTTAATTTTTTGTTTGTCTTTCCATTTTATCATGCCATGCATATAAGATCAAAATATGCACAAAAATTGTTAACGACTTACATGTACTTAGTATTCTTGACTGAAGATGAAGGGAAAAACAACTACACAACTAGACATAGAAAATGGAACACGTGGAAGGAGTAATACTCAAATGAGACAAACTTAGTGTATACATAGACAAACTTATAGGATAAAATGATTAATTTTGTAAGTGCTTAATAAATGCAGAGATTAAGGGATAGCATAATGTAACATGTGTTTAGATTTTCTATGGTCATCAGGTTGGTAATACATGCAACAGTTCTGACTAGTATGAGGGGCGTTCAAATGAAGAGACTGCACACTGCGTTGGCAAAGATAATGGAATACTTGTTGACGATCTTCATGTCTCAAATTTTAAGAGTAACTGGTGCTAAATTAAGTACAGTAATTTTCTATATATAATACACATATTATGCAAAATAAAAGTTAAAAAAATCATGACTGCGTATTATAAACAATTGCATATAATATTCTGTTTTCCATTAATAAAACCAGGGAAACTATGACGGGAAGGAGGGGGGGGGGGCATTTCAAACGAGTTGTATCTAATATTTATATATCAGCTCCTTGCATATCAAATGTCGGATTTCAAGGTGGGTTTCGCGCTTCAATTTCAATGTGCCTCCCATTTATGGCGTGAAAGACGTCAAAACCAAACTCGATTTCCTCCTATGTTAGGGCTAGCATTTCGGGGGTGATTTCAGCGACTGTTTCAATTATTCTGTTTTTGAGAGTTTCAATGTCATCAACGTTGATCTTGTACACTCTAGTCTTTCACATATCCCCAGAAGAAAAAAACCCAGACTGCTCCCATCAGGTAAGCGAGGAGGCCGAGGGATTGGCCTATCCTTTCTAATCCATCGTCCTGGAAAGTTCATATCAAGGCACTGCCTAACTTGCAGGCCCCAGCGAAGAGGTACGCCATCTTGTTGGTAGACTATGTTGGGTGGCAGTTCTTCCACCTGTGGAATCAGGTAATTCACCAGCATATCTAGGTAGGTTGCAGCAGTAATGGTGTCTTCAGCGAAAAAGAAAGGTCCGATTACTCGATCATGCATTAAACCGCACCAAACATTAAACTTTGGGCTGTCGTGTATATGCTGCCTTAGAACGTTGGGGATTTTCTGAGCCCCAAATGCAGCATTCTGTCGGTTTACTGCTCCGGAAGTATGGAATGTTGCCTCGTTAGAAAACAAAATGTCCTCAAGGAAGGTGGCATCATTGTTGATTTTTTGAAGCATATCCTCAGAAAACTTCTTGCGCTTCAGTCGTTCAACTGGCTTCAGTTCATGCATCATCTGGATTTTATAGGGTGTAAGACGAAGCCAGTGCTTCACTATTTTATGTTCGGATATCATTGGCATATCCAGTTGGCGAGCCACTTGGCGAAATGATTTACGGGGACGATCGAACGCCTCCCTGATCTTTTCTATTCTCTTTGGTGTCGCTGAAGTCTACCAGCACCCTTTTTGTGTAAAAGACTGCCTGTGTTTAAAAATCTTTCATGTCATAGTGTAATTAATTTATGATTTGGAGGATCATTTTTAAACTTTGTTTTGAACATTCTCTGAACTGTAATCATTGACTTAAATTCCACAAGCCATAACATGCATTCAGCTTTTTCTTGAACACTCGCCATTGTTTATTGCGGAAAATTCAACAACGCACCAACAATGGTTCCACGTGCCAAACGTATATCATTATCAAGTCCAGCGAGGGTAACAAACTTTTTGAGTTATTCTTTGTGAATAAAAAAAAAATCACGTTAAAATCTGTAATAGTTTTTGAGTAATAAACATGTATAATATGGAAAATAATTTAAATACACCCTGTATATTTGCTATATTGTGAGGACCCACACCCCTCAATTTTATTAGAATCATTATGAATATTATGAAGAATGAGAAAATATAATACAGTTTAATTACTGCTTCTTATATTAATACTAGATAAGAATAATGCGAAGTTATTTAAGATTGATTCAAGATAGAAGCGGCATATAAGCATTTAATAAAGATTATATTAAATATTCTCATATAAAAACAAATTGAGACGAAACCAGACGAGTTCAGAACTGTATATGATGCAGTCTTGGGCAATTGTTTTCAAGATTTTGACCAGGTACTCGATACAGGTGTGAGTTGTTTACGATTTCACTTGTCACCCAAGCTCGCCCGAATAAGAGCAATTAGCGTATGTGTCAACCCCATCAAGGTCCAATGAGGATCGTGAGAATGATAGAAGCACTAATGCTTCTCGCAAATAAATAGGGAGCGAAAAAACAGTAGAGAGAGTTCCCAGAGGAGAATAGAGGATCACCAGAGCTTCCCCAGAGAGCCTCGGAAGAAGAAGAGCTCCCCGTACAGAGAGAACAGTCGCAAGACCACAGAGCAGAGTGACCGAGACAGAGAGAACCAATCCGGGAGAAGGACAGCAGTCATCCCGCCGACTTCAGAGTTAGATTAATTCCCGAGAGAAGAGAGTGTTTCTCTGGAAAGCACATCGCCCGCCTACTACGACGATGAAGTGAGAGCAAACGATCGTCGAGAGAGAGCGTTAAGCAACCGCCGCCGCCAAGAGAGCGCCTTCAGAGCTACCCGCTAGTGTGAGCCGCCGAGCAGAGTCTGCCATGACAAGGAGAAGAGAAGCCGCCGCGCTTAGAATAAGAAACTACAATTCAATATCCACCCCCCACCGACAGACCGTCTTGAAGCTCAGGTAACCCTGATTGCTATACGAATCACCTAAATTCCAGTCATCACTCTTAAGATAAGTTTATAATTGACAATTTGGTTAAGTATTATAGTTTCGTATATAAATGTTTGTTTGATTAACCTCGTAATATTTCGAGGGATAAAGCTTTCTAAAGAGCGTTTCATATCTCGACACTTTCGTCCGATCATGTGGTTAATCAGGGCTGTGACTGGTCCAGTGTCATAAATTGGCAATGGCTGCTGGGATAGCAAATGACAGTGGAAGCTCTTAAACAAGAAGATTTCCACGTAATTTCTTACGTTATTAAACAACTTTGAATTTTAACATCAGAAATATTCGTGTAAAAATAAAGTATATAAAATTTTACCCATGGTTATTATGGAAAATTGCCAATCATGTGGAGTTAAAAAGGACAGTTTTAACGGTCACTCTTCTAAAAAATTATCGAGGGAGGAGGGGAGGAGAAAATTTTTTTTTCCAAATCCAAGATTACGATTATAAGACAACCCATGTTTTTTGACACGTTTTTTCATGAAAAAACATGTTATATTCAAGGTGATACGATATTGTATTTTGTTATTATATTTCTAATATATTTATCATTAAGATGCACCCTTTCTTTTATACACTCACATGCCAAAAGTCATGGGATAGCACCTAATAACGTGTGGGACCTCCTCTTACCAGGCGAAGTGCCACAGTGCGACAGTGCATTGATTTTACAAGTCGGTGGAAAATATCTGAAAACATTACCAACCATTCCGACCGAGAGCTTCCCACAATTGAACGATTGTTTGAGGTGCAGGAGCCCGTGAACGAATGGCCCTCTCAAGCACATCCCAAATGTGTTCAATTTGATTCATATCGGGTGATCGGGGCGGCCATATCATGCGCTGGAATTCCCGAATGCTCATCAAACCAATTGTGAACAATCATGACTCGATGGCATGGTGCATGGCCGTCCTGGAAAATCCCATCGTTGTCAGGGTATCTGAAGTCCATGAAGTCCCAGAAGGTCAGCAAGCAGCTGGACATAGCGCTGGCCAGTCAGTGAACAGTCTACCTTAACCAAAGGACCCAAGCCATGCCATGTAAAAATACTCCACACCATTACGGAGCCACCACCGGCTCGCACAGTGCCAGCTTAACAACTTGGGTCCATGGCCTCATGGGGTCTGCACCACACTCAAGCCCTACCATCAGTTCGTATCAGCTGGAATCGAGATTCATCAGACCAGGTCACACGTTTCCAGTTATCAAGTGTCCAGTCAATGTGTTCATGGGCCCAGGAGAGATGTTGCTGAGGATGTCTTGTTGTTAGCAACGGCACCCTCTTGGGTCTTCTGCTTCCATATCCCAAGGACACCAATTTCGTTGCACAGTTCGCATCTATACAGCTCTAGTATCATGTCCCTGGTTTAAAATCTGATGTCATCTGGCGTATTGTCAGCTGCCTGTTAGTGGTGACCATCCTACTCAGACGCCGTTGGTCCCGTTCACTGAGGAGATGTGGTTGACCACTGCATTGTCCATGGTGGGAGGTAATGCCGTCAAGATGGTACTCTAGGGAGACTCTTGATACTGTGGACTGTGGGATGTTGAATTCTTGAACCAGCTCCGATAATGAATGACCCGTACGTCGTGCTCCACATACCAGGCCACGTTTGAACTCTGATAGCTCTCATTGTGTAGCTATTGTCACACTGAACACTTCACCCGTTACTCATGACAGTGCAACTAAACCTACTAACACTGATTTGCATTTTTATACTGTTTGTACATGATGCTACTGCCACTCGAAAAATAGTCCACTGCTAATCCCATGACTTTAGGCATGTGTGTGTGTATATGTGCATACGTTTTCAATAAATTCACCCTACACCTCCACATTCTCCACTTGCTAATATTTTGTGACAAGTCATCACATTGCTTGGGGGGGGGGGGGGCTCTTACAGGGGCCTAACGGGGAATTAAATAGTTTCAATATTTTAGCTAGCAATTCTTAAGTTGTAACACTGTTATTTAATTACCAGCCTAATATAATTCTTTCTTGTAACTTTACAATTGCTATTTATTATTCTGTTTTTAGAAATAAAAGGTATTTGGTTTTTTTTTTTAAATATTCATTTCCGTTGCGTCGATCTCAACCCTGTTGCGTCAACAGAGCAAAGTAACAGAATGAGATTATTGCTGTTTAATATTATTGTTGGGGAGAAATTCTTGGAAGATGAGGTTTTCGTCATATTTTAATTGCTGTGATGACGTGTTGTTTTGTTATTGTAAAGTTTAAAAGTTTTTTGTTTTTTTTTGGACCAAAAAGTTCGTAATGGAAGGACGTTTTCCGTTTTTTTTTTTTGGTGGATATAGCAATGATGGCGTCAGACTGTAATGTCGTCGTTCTAAATCGAATTCTTATCATTGATGTCTGCAAGTATAATTTACATGACCAATGTTAAACTATGTATATGCTATAGAGGATAGATTATTTGTTTCTTTTGACAAATGAAGAGCGTGTGTTAATGAGTGTTTTCAGATGCGGTGTTGCTAACTTCGAGCAGAGCGTTCGATGATAGTTATCGTGTGGCCGTCTCGATGGGGAAGTTTTATCAGTGTGCAGTTAGCGATGTTGGAGCAATATTCAAATTCCTCTGCTTGCCATAATTTGATGACAACAATTGGTGAGTGAATTTAATTTGTTGTTTTCTTTGTCCATGGAACGACGCAAGGATCTGCTAGTACAGTTCACGAGTCATTTATGAACGGTTATGACATGTTGCGCTTGTCGCTGTTAGACAGATCGTCGCATATGATATATGAAGAACTATTTGTTCTCTTTTAATCCGCAGAGTTTGTGTGATACAATTGATGAAAAGTTAGTTTAATGTATATGTGGTTAACCTGTATAGCATAATGATCTGCCTGTTGTCCGTAATGCTATGGAATACGTTTAAGGAGTGCTTTCAAGCAGTGAGTTATTGGTTTTAAGGATCAATAATTGCGAGGCAGTGAAATTCCTACCGTGGATCCGTGGATTGATTATAAAGGGGAGGTAGATCACGGCGTGTTGTAGTGAGTACACTTGCCAGTTGGTAGCGAACTGCACAGGATTCACTGGCGGGGTTTCTGTGGTTTCCCCCGTGCCTCTCATTGAGTTGTCAAATTACAAAGAATCACGTGATGCTCTCCGGCGTCATGCCTTTGCAGTTAAAGGGTGGTGATTGCACGTGGCAGACCCGACTTAGTGATACTCACAATGCCACCTCATGCTTAAGATTATTGTAATAAATCTGTTGCTCCTTCTAAAAGTTATTAGTTAAATATATTGAAGAAAAGTGTTTATGTTATGCGTAATTTTGTAAGGAACTGCATGTGTTTCTGCGCATGTGGTGCAGAGCGGTAGCGTGTTAGACTAAGGGGCCCCTTTAGGCTAGCGTTACCGGCTGGCTTTGTAACACGATTGGTCAAGAATATTTTAATTCACCTTAAATACAATTATGATCAATATTTTAAATGTTGTATTGGGCTGGTAATGTTAATAAAATTGACGTTCTGTTTTAATATTGCTTGATTAATTGTGTAGTTAGACCAACAATCTTTCACTCTTCACATATCAGTCCCGAACCCCGTTGACGATCGCCTTCCCGACATATTAGCTATGGTTATGTGTGTTCATGCATATATAATTAGGGGGGAGGGGCTCGTCACAATTTTATAGTATTATGCCATCTGCCCCAAAACCATCTACAATGACTGTAATCATTCAATCCTTTCTAATTTTCCCCTCGTAACAAATGATCCACATCCGACTACAATTTTCTTTATTAATTTGTTTATCTCTATTCATCTAATATAACAAAATGTCTAATTATTAAAATGTAACAATTGTTCAATAACTTACCAAAATATTTGTAATAATTTAAAACTTTTACCAAAAATGTTTTCACTAAATGTCTGTATATCCACTCCCCCCACTCCTCACTAACCACCGTTGTCTAGCAACCCTCTCTCCCATCCTCTTCTCATAACTTCTGGTTAAAATTATACCCTACAATGACTTATGTATCATATCAGACCCTGAAGACTGCGTAAGCCGAACCACGCATCGGTCAAAATAAATTTCTAACAGTATTGCTAAAAAGAACTAATTAATTGAATTATTTCATAATGAGTTGCAAAATAGAGTGCTATAGAAGACATTACTAACTGAATTCTGCTTTCTATTTAGACTACACAGCCCTCTTAGCCACATGATTTAGCTCAGCTACGAGAAAAGATCACTCATACACCTACTGGCATCGATGGTCAGATGTTGGATTTTGTAGTCAGAAGTTGAATACAGGATTGAGGTCTGCTGCATCACCAAAGTTAAACATATAAAGAGCTGTAAGGTATGTACAAAACTTAGAGAGATTCTATATTCACTGATATGAGCGTTTCCATTAAGTTTATCATGATTAATGTTCCATTGGCTTCCGAAATCCCATAAGAATTATGAACCACTCTCTATGAAAATAAATATTTTATAATTTGATATGTTTTCAGTGTGCCATTTCGAAATAGCTATAATTGCTGATTTGAAATTAAATATTGAAATTTTTGTTATCAAAATTTCTAGAAGTGTGAACATCAAATATTGTTATCATTGAAGAACTTTTAACAGTACAAATTGTCTTTTAATATATTTTAAAGAAAAATCAAAACACTCATGCTGATTAATTTGATTAGTTTCTTTGTGTTATAATTCATGTAAAACTTCAATGCAGAAAAAAAATTATGTCAAACAGCATTTACATTAGATAATGATTTGATTATGTGCTCACCTTCTTTAATTAAAGTAGGAATTGCTTCCTCAGGATGTTGTTCTTCTTCAAGAGGGGAAGATACTTCTGGAAATACAAATAATATTGGTGCTATAATGTCATTATTACCAGTAACAGCAAAAAGAATTTTGTTTATCTTGAGACTAGCTGATTTGCCCGGCATTGCTGGGGCTGTTTGTTTGATGAAATTTTGCAATATCTGAATTTCAATGTAAAAAAAAAGCCTTAATAAAGTATATATTCACTTTGGAAAAACGAAAAGAATTCCTTTAAATGCTCGCACTGGAATTATGTGTTCAATTGGGTTCACCCAGGAAAATTCGACATTGCATTCTTAACATTTTAAAATATCAAAGAAAGGCTATGATATTGATTTATTTCTGTCTATATTGATAAAAAATACTTAATATTGATGGAGTGAGAGAGTTAAGGAACTCTGTTTACAGCCTCATCAGCATCTCTCATCAACTTTTAACTGTTTTAATAGAGAGGTATTCAGTCACAGAGCGTGGAATCTTGTCCTGAATGTGGTTGTGTATATTGATAGCATTAGTTTTAGCAGCAAAGATTGGCATCTCACTGCTAAAAAAAAAAAAAAAACCATTGTGAAAAAAAGTTCTCTGGCCGGGACTTTAACCAACAACTGCAAAAAGTTACGAGATGCTAAGCGCATGCTTTACCATTGCGCTACCACTGCTGCTGACAAATTACGTGCACAAAAAAGTACATAAGGTGAGCCGCTTCAGGCGCCCAAATTTCGGATCAATTGTCTCACGAACGGCTGAATAGCTCGCACTATGGCTCCGCACACATAAGCAGGCAAGGACCCTGTACGTATACGCCAAGTCTCACCTGAATCCATTTCTCCAACGGCGTAGCCTCTCCTTGTAAGTACGAATTAATTTTTTTATTAAAAAAAAAAAATTCTGTTCAGGGGGGGGGGGGGGGCATTAATAATTCCAAAATGGCTCATAAGAGTCAAACAAGTCATTCACAAAAAAAAAAAAAAATTGCGTTAATGAGAGGAGTTTGCACATATTGAGTTTACTTGGTTTAGTGGTTTGAACGCAATAGCCCTTTTTTAATTTATATCTCTAAAAAGGCTTATCCAATTGACATAAAAAATACGCCAAGGCACAATTTAAGGTACCCTCTAAATATGTGTTATTTTTATTTGGTTTTGCTATTTGCTGTTTTGGAGAAATTAGATGCACAAAATTAGTCATATAAATACATACATAAGTACAAACGAAATTTTTTTTCAAAATTTCAGCATATCTTTTCGAATCTTGAGTTTCTAAGTCAATTTCAGGAAAAAAAGAAAAATTTTGAGTTTTGGAAACGAACACACAGGCCTTTACTCTTAGTGAGTGGTAGGCCAAAATAATGTTCACATTTCAACAAAATGTATTATACTGATGATCAAAGCTGGTTTCATGGACGTTCTTATAGACTTGTTGCCATTCTCAATTACATGAATCTACATTAATTATGCCATCTATTAGCAAATGATGTAAACTTATTTGTACTGTATATCCTATATATTTATAAAGTTTAGAACTACAACGCAAATAACATTTTTTTAAATATTACCATCGGCCTGTTCAGTTTCAATCTGTGATGGTTCATCTTCAGTTTTTTGCTGCGTTGGTTCTTCAACCTTAAAAAAATTAAACAAAATTAAAATAAATTAATTTGTTTCAGCAAAAAGCTAATGAACTAATTCGTGATGATTGTGATATTACACAAACACAATGACCTCATGACAAAGGCAGATTTCAATATACAGTCAAATCTGTTATTATGAATCTCAGAGGACCAGAAATTTTGTTCATACTACCCGATAATGAAAAGAAACCTAACTTGTTATGAAACAACATTGTTAAAAATAAACGTTATTTGTTTATTTCAAATAAATACTTGGTTACTGAAGTTTGTTTACATGAACTAATATACTTGTTTGTAATTGCATTATTCACAGAATTATATAAATTTAAGAGAACTGCTGGAACATCATTGCTATACAAGATATACAACTTTATTTCATATGCTCAGTAGATGGAGCAGATCCTACTGTCTGTTCGTCATCATTCTCTGCTTCTTCTTCAAAATCACCATCTTTATTCTTGCCAGTAAGGCCTCTTCCACAGCCTCGTGTGCTGCTTTCTCAATGTTCCACCAGGTCTAAGCTTGCTGTTTAATCTTATCAACATTCTTCATTATCTTTGCTAAGCTTCACGGTGGAATGTTACGTTTCATGGCCAAATCTTTTCTCTTCGCTGTTGATTTCTCTACAGCATCAAGAATTGATAACTTGTGATCCAACGAAAGTCTGATGTATTTCCTCTTTAGTGATGTAGCTATGTCGATAATGCAATAAACAATGAAATGCAATGTAATGAATGTGAAATAGTAAATTAATGCAGTGAACAGGGCTGTAATTAGTGTGCATTCTGATCAATGCTGGGAAATGCCCATGTTTAAATAAACACTTAAAACCAATCACAATTAACAGATATCAAATCTGTGTCTCTCTGTTTGTTTATACTGAAAGAACCAATCAGAATTCCCGGATTTCAAATCCGTGTCTCATTGTTCATTTGGACTAAGAACCAATCATAAGAATTATTTGCAACAATAAAGATTTCTTTTTACAATAGGGATCTCATATTTGTATGAATTTCTTCATTTTATTCGTATTATCCAGAATTAGTTTAAAAATAATATTTGTATTAAACGACTAATTTTGTTTAGAAATTGAAGTCATGGTCTAGGGACCGAAAAAAAAAATTAAGCGATAATTCATATTAACTGGATTCATAATAATGGGGTTCGACTGTATATGTATATGGTCTTCACAAAAGAAAGGTGAGGTTTCAAAGGTGAATAAAATAACTATTTCCCACCCTACAACATGGGTACAACTTAGGCCATCAGAAAGAGCAACTGTCTTAAGTTTAGCAATGCAGGGTTGAGGCAGATAAAATTGAATGATTTTGACCTACTTGCATAATTCCTCATGACTATGTCATGCCTGACACTTACTTAACCTTTTCCCAGCGGAGGTGGCCTAATCAGTTCCATATAACTGATTACAAAATTTAAATGCATATAACTGTAATTCTATTACAGATAAATTGCTAAATTTTATTTATTTTTTTTCAGATGCACATTACTACTAGAATATATCCCTTCAAATTTTAAAATTAAATGAGAAAATATAATAAAAAAATGTTTTTCCACAGGTGTTGTCAAAGGAGGGGGGGCTGAAATCATGACTATAAAAAATGCTTATAAGAAATTTTCTATTATCGATAAAAACTTCAAACTGCTTTTGTTGAATTCTTGAAAGCTTTATAATTAACTGCAGAAAAATTATATACCCCAAATTTATTAATAATCAATAATATTCGAAATTTTAGAAAGCTTATGTATGGAGAAACTTAGCAACATCTAAAATTACGAATTTATTAAAAAATTCCAGGGCACAATTGAACCATTTAATGATTAAATTATATTAAAATGA
>JAHWFO010058079.1:59310-92144 GCA_023313115.1 Rhysida immarginata | reverse complement strand
TGAGACATTCATCGAAGAGATAGGAAGTTTTAGCTTGCTAATGGCAGAGATCAAGATGTGGTGAAAAAGGGATGGTGCTTGCCATGCTCCTGCATGGTTGATGCATTAAAAGATTTTATTTTTCCCATCTATTCGGATTCTTCTTCAAATTTTCGGGACGATTCCTGTTACAACTTCAACAGCTGAACAATGTTGAAAAGGTTGAAAAGCTCTCTAAGAAGGCCATCGGTGAAGCTCGATTGAATGGACTTGCCCTGGGAAATATGTCAAAAGAGTGAGAGGTATCTGTAGAGAAAATCATCGATCTCTTTAGCAAAATCAAGCATAGAAGAATGTGTCTGGAAAACTGGAAACATGATGACTAACACTGTATCCATTATTTTACTGTCATTGTATTTTTTATACTGTATATATGTAATGCATATAATATAATCACTATTTTCAAACAAAAAAGACAATTTGATTTATTATTTTAATGCCATTTGGCATGCATTTACTTTTTAATTTAAGTATAGGAAAGACCCCCGGGAACATCACTTCATATTCACTTCACCGTCAACTTATATTAGCCAAACCACTTGATTAGCCCCCCCCCCCCCCCCTTGAGCAAGTTCTAGATCCGCCACTGACTTAGCATTGGAAATTTCTAATGGTACCAAAATGGTATCATTAAAACATGTACTACTGAAACAATTTCACTAAAGGCCTGTTTAGAGGATCCAGATGTGCCATGAATCTAGATTTTATTCTCATGCACGATAATACATGTCCCGAAAGAGTTCTGATTGTGGAGGACTTTCTGCAAAGTGAGGATATGCAACGCATCGAGTGGCCAGCAAGATCTCCGAATATGACCCGATTGAGCGTGCAAAATAACGTTTTATTTGTTCTTATTTTATCATTTCGAGTTGTTTGATATACTATTGGCGAAAGCAGTAATTAATAATGCATGTCCCCACATAGTTCTGATGGTGGAGGATTTTCTGCAAAGTAAGGATATGAACCCTATTGTACACGTTTTATTTGCTCTCATTTTATGATTTCGAGTTGTTTGATCTATACTTGCTATATCTTATTGAAAATTTTTGAGGGTGCCATATGTGTACCTTTAGAGCACGTGCAAATGTATCGATTATCGACCATCTTCAAAATGGTTCAAGCGCGGAACCATATTTATTAATTGGCGAAAATAGTAATTAATAACCGCTTATAGCTCGTCGTTACGATTTGTTTGATATATCACTTACTATATCTTAGCATTGTAAATTACTAGGTGGGATCGTGAAGGTACCATTCATGCATGTACCATTGAACCTATTTCGATAATACTTGTGATTGGTTCGTGTCATGAACCATCTTAATCGATTGACGAAAACAGATTTCGAAAATCTTTCATAGCTTTCGGGGCGTTAGAGTTACGTTGGACAGACAGACAGACACGTTTCCTCACACTGACAGCATAAAGCACCTTTCGTACTTAATAATCAAATCTAATGATGTTATTACATCCGCATTGTTATGTTTCATTCGAAAGCAGTAAATATCACGAAAAAATGTCTCCGAAAATCCGACCTTACTGCCCTTTCCGACGCTAATTGCAGCTATTCCGTTATAATTAGCGCATGTAAAACACGAAATTTCTGTTTCGATCGGCAGTACTGAATGGAAAAGGAATATCTCGGGAAGGTTTAATTCCAACTGGCCAGAAACAGCAAAATCCTCGAGTTCCCACAAGCTGAACATCGCAGGTCATTCGAAAGGTCAATTTATCCAGTGTGAAAATGCAGTAATCCAAAGAGGGATCGGAAACCGTGTAGGAACTTCACAAACTACCATGAATAAAACAAGAAATTAATCCCCCTGAGGAGAGTATAGGAAAGCAGCGGAAGCCCAGTATTGATTTATTTTTACCCCTTTATCTGCACTTTTTAACCCCCTTTAGAAAATAAAATGAGCTCTATCTTTCGTTTCTCATCATTCCGATAGAATGACATATCACATGACATATGTTACCATA
The DNA here is from genome assembly GCA_023313115.1 of Rhysida immarginata. Classification (NCBI taxonomy): domain Eukaryota; kingdom Metazoa; phylum Arthropoda; class Chilopoda; order Scolopendromorpha; family Scolopendridae; genus Rhysida; species Rhysida immarginata. The sequence goes on along the minus strand of JAHWFO010058079.1, from coordinate 90,127 downwards.
GTTCTAAATACCAAGTGACTACCACCCCCACAACTCCGACCCCACTAGAACAATTTGGCCCAAAACTTAATACTGTAGTAAAGTAGATCTTGCTTAGAGGAATCTGCATATCGAATTTCACTCCTCTACAAACACATTTATAAACACGTAAACCTTTTGGTCCCCTCTAACTCCCGCCCCCGAAACTCCGAATCCAGTGGGCCAATCAAAACAAAACTAAATAGTGAAGGTGCACAAGCCCACAATAAGCTATATTCCGAATTTCAACCTTCTCTCTCAAAAAAATCCAGAAATGAAGGGAACGGACAGATAGACATTGCAAAACCAAGAAATTAAGCCTCCCGAGGAACGTACAGTCACAACCTCTCTAGTCATGTAGGCTGTAGTACAGTATAGAAAAGTAGCGGAAGCCCTGAGATCATCTATTTTTACCCTTCTATCTGCACTATTTTAATCCCTATCCCCCAACCCATTTTTTAATCGGAAAATTGATTTTCTCGAACGTAGTATTTAGAAAATGTAAAAGAGCTCTTTCTTCTTTCGTTTCTCATCATTTCCGATAGAAATATATATCACATGTAATATGTTGCTATAGTTCATGGGGTTGCTCTTTAGACCAACTGCCACCCCTACAACTCTGACCCCATTGGGACAATTTGACCCAAACATCATAGTTATGTGCGAGGGTTGTTCAAGAATTTTTGCCTCCTGATCCGTAGCTTTTGCATTTGTTAACCGATTTTCAAAATACTTTTTGTATCTGATATTTACATTTGTCCTCTATGTAATGCACATTCACTTTTCGACATAGTCCCCATCCCTTTCCACGCATTGCGCCAACGCGTGACTAGTCGGGTGAACCCGTCGGAGAGGAATTCCAGGGTTGTTGTCGACACAAGGATTGAATGGCATCTTTCATCTCGTCGTCAGAGCGCAACTCATGTCCCTTAGGGTGCTTTTCTTCTTTGGGAAGTAGTGAAAGTCTTTCATTTTTAAACTGCAGTTTTTCATCTTTGAACTGTAGGTGCTGCAACGCCTCTGGTTGTGTTGATTATATGGGGGCGGACGTTATCATGCTGCAGAAGAGGGTCCCAAGATGCCATTCAAAAGGATGGGGAAAGGGATGGGGACTATGTCTACAACAACCCCGGAATTCCTCTCCGACTAGTCACGCGTTGGCTTGCGCCCATGCGGAAAGATGGCACTGTCCCTACGAACTCAGTGGATATTTTGACGAGAGAAGGGGATGTCTCAAAAATCATTTAAGACTATGTATGACTTTTGTGAAATGAATGTAACCTCGTTTTAACGAAGCTTCCAATAGCGACGTTCTCTTCCAATTAAACAATGGAGTTATGGGAGAGATTCTTTTACGCTAAAACTGTACAGGGTTGTGCATAACCTTTTGCTAGGTGTCTGGAAAATAAACAAAACTAAGTGGAATGTTCTGCGGTTGATAATCAAAAAGTACGTTTATTTCTGCTTTTATCACATCAATATTTAGTGTGGCCACCACCTGCTTCTCGAACAGCACGCATCCGTTTCGGGTAGAAGCGGAGGAGTGTCTCAAACAGAGCAGTATCGTACTCCATGTCCTTCAGCACAGATGTCAGGTGTCCCATTAGAAGGTCTCGAGAATACCGATTTTCACCACGTTCTTGAATCATTAAAGATTCCACTGCGTCTTTTAACACGGCTCCAAAATGCTCAGCAACGTTTAGGTCAGGGGATGCACCGGGCCATTCGTTTGATGAGAAGAAATCGATAGCACTTTCTCTTAGGATTTGCTGTGTTGCATTAGCCTTAAAGCCTTATCGTGCAAAAAACAAACTTCATGCGGGTCGATAGTGTTGTTTGGATCTCGAAGAAACGGAAATACATCATTTGTTAGCAAATTCCGAAAATAATCACCGTTTCATGACTCACCCTGCTCCTTGAATCTCCACATCATTCGCTTGGCTGTGAAACACACGAAGATGCCAATGCAGTCAGGCTTCTTGGACAGCTCTTGATAGTGTTCATCGTCAGAAATATCTGTAATCGATAAGCTCCAGACCCTATCGTTTTGGTAATTCGGACGTCTCATAGTCCACACAAAGAACTCGTCGCTCGGGGCAAGGTGCATGAAGTCGTCTCCCACCCAATCGCGCAGGTAGTCGCAAAACCAGAGCCGGTCTTCGATGTTTAATGCGGTCTTCATTGGTTTCGGAATAACATGGAATGGCTTGATGTTTGCACGCTGACGATGTCTTTGAACCGTTGAACGAGAAATTGTTTTTCCACGCTTGGCTTTAATTTCTTGTGCAACGCTGACACAGCTGCGACGTCTTTTGCCACTGTTATTAGCAATGATGTTTTTGCTTTCCTGTGATAATTTCTCGGGCCTACCCTCAGCAAATTCGGCATGGCAGTTATCATAACCTTTCTTCCAATTGTCCGTCACCCATCTATCCGATCGGTTTAACTTGTTCGCAACCCATTTGCGATTAATAAAAGACGCACCTGCTTCCATTGCCTCTCGATATGCATTTGCATGAACTCTATCCATGAAACGCTGCTCTTCACTGTCATTTATTAAACCAGACATATTTGTTTGATACCAATAGACGCACAATGAACTACTCTCTGCCGAAGCGTCATAAGAGTGTGCTACAACTCTGCGGTTTAAGTCGCAGCCCCCTAGCAAAAGGTTATGCACAACCGCGTAGTTTGTCGACTAAGGAGAACACATCGAAGTTCAAATACAGGGTGATTATAAAGTCACTATACATTTTAGTAAAAACTCCGTTTTATTGCAGCAGTTGCAGTATGCATCAACCAGATATCATACCAGGATACATACTTAGTAAATTTCAATATGTCCCTCTTGCACATCCCGGCACAGCTCCCAGCGTTCCACCGTGGCCCGGAAAATATTGCGCAAAATTGCGGTGTAATGTCCTCCACCGCGGCTGTAATCCGTTGATTCAGCTGTGCAATGGTGCGTAATCCTGACCTGGTACACCTTGGACTTGATAAAACCCCACGCAAAGAAATCCATGGTGGTCAAATCTGAGGACTGTGGAGCCCACAGTCTTGGCGAGCCCTGCCAATCCATCTGCCTGGGAATGCGTGATTCAGTTAGTCCCGAACGAGGTTGGCCAAATGGGATAGTATCCCCATGTTCCCCATCCTGTTGGAACACAACGGTATCCTAAAATCTTCATCTTGCAATTGTGGCTCCAGGAATTGCTCCAATAGGTCGATGTACACGGTACCATTGATAGTCCCCTCGGCAAACATGAAGGGCCCATAGATCTTTGACTGTGTAACTCCCATCCACACATTCACTTTGGGTGTGTTTGGGTGTGCAAATAAATGAAATTCGTTAATGATTTCACCAAAATGTATAGTGACTTTATAATCACCCTATACTAATTGCGTATTGACTTTCCTTTTGACTTTTAGTGCGAAGCTTTTAGTGTTCATTTACTTACCTATATCTTTAGTTTTGGGTATACAATTTCGGGAGTATTTCCGAGCCAAGGGCGGGAGTATTTCCAAAACTATTTGCGTGCCGCCGTGGTGAAAGTGGACCGTGCATGGCAGAATGGCAATACCCAAAATCAACGACGTGCTAGGTGCGGGGCACCACGGACCATAGATGACAGAGGTGAACGACGGCTACGGAGATGCGTGCAAGCGAAAAGACGTGCAACCGTGGACCAAACGTGTATCTTCAACGACAGTTCAGCGAACGTTGCTGCCGTATGCGGCTCCGCAGCAGACGGCTGATTCGTGTACCAATGCTGACGGCTGTTAACCGGCGACAAAGACTGACATTTGCGCGCCAGTACCGCAACTGGACAGCAACAGAGTGCCGATAGGTGGCTTTTTTCTGACGAATCACGGTTTATGCTCCATGGACAGATGGGCAATGGCGTGTACGGCGTTCAGCGTCAGAACACAAACACCCTGCAACACGTCCCGCAAGGGTCCAGGCCGGAGGAGGCAGCGGTATGGTCTGGGGAATGTTTTCATGGCATTCCCTGGATGCACTCATCGTTGTAGGCGGTACCATGGATCATGGAAGTAGGCATCTGTCCTTTCGGACCATGTCCACCCCTACATTCAGATTGTGTTTCTTCAGCATGATGGCATCTTCCAGTAGCTCAATGCGATGTGCCATACAGCGCGCAGTGTCCGTGCTTGGTTCGAAGAGCACGAGGATGCGGTACTTCTCTAAAAGTGCTAAAACAGCTCCTGGAGCACTATCTATGCTTCACATTATACCGCTATCACCAATCAAGACTGGAGCAAAATGGCTAAGCTCTGATGCCGATTTTAGTATCATGCAAGATTTCTCTGCACTTCCTCTACTAATGCCAGAATGCTCTGTGCGGCCCAACTGCTATGTTGCATGTGCATATGACTCTTCTTGGCACTTGGGATTGTTGAGAAAGTGAATGGTGAAGTAGATGTTACAGTAAGGTTCATGCATCCTCACGGACCATCCCCGTCTTTCTATTGGCCTGATAATGATGTTTATGACGTCCCATTCTCTCATATTCTATGTGAAGTTGACATCACCACAGCAACAGGCCCTATTTTATTCTCTAAGCAAAGAGTCTTCAAGATTAGTAGAAGAAAACTGGTCCTCGTATAAAAAAATTATCAAATTTTTATATTAAAAAATAAAAAAATTTATAGTTTGTAATTTCGTTTTATATTGCAATTTTTATGGTGATGTTTCTTGGGTAGTTAACAGTATTTCTATTAAGGATATTGTTAATTATTGAATGGAAATGTTATCAAAATTCATGACGAATTTTTTTTTTGTGAGTACTATTCATTTCTCAGAAATGATTTTTTTTGTGATGAAACTTTACTACTTGTAGATTTTTTTTTATGAATTGGGGTCCAATACATCCATCCAGGATCTGTATGGCCAGAGGCCGACGAGTTGGGTCCCTGGATGGACTTGGATTCACGACTGCTGTATGATGGTCGCAGCAACCGGGGGGGGGGGGTTGAAGATTGTCTATCTCTGTTGGTCGCCCATCCAGTGACTAGCCGTGCCTGATGTAGCTTAACTTCACAGAAGTTGTGTTCAGTGAAAGCCCACCAGGCTAAGGCCTCCCCCAAAAATCACTTTCTAATTTTTTCAATGATTTTCAGAGGGGGAAAGTGTCCAAATTTTTTTTAATTTAACAAAAATAAAATATAATTAACCTATAAAATTTTATATGGCCAATTCTTTCATGTTTTCGCAAACTACGTGTCAGAAAGAATATATAGGGGAAAAATTGTCAGCTTACTTTTTTCCATTTAAAAACTGCGGCCAATTTTGAAGTAACAAACTCATCAAACTTTTGCAGTTACTACAACAGAATGTATATAAAGCAATAAAAATTGAGAAAAATTCATGAAATTAAATACAATAGCAGTTTTCAACTAGATAGTGGGTGTCATAGCCTGGATGACTTGACATGGAATGACCCGTATAAAAAACTCACAAAATTCATATAACCCACTTGCCGGTCCCGCGTTTGCTCGCAAAATTGTCATGCAGAGGCTGCGGTTACTAATCAGAGTTGATGAAGCAAATCATCTTTGCGACAAAAAAATAATAGTACAGTTTACAATTGCATCAAGGTCAGTGCTTCACTAACTGAACGCTGGATTGATATTTGGGACTGCAATAAACGAATTTTTTTTAAGATTCCGTTTTTATGTATACGGTATTACGCGTGAAGCTTTCATTGAATACACTGTACAACGAATTTCAACTTTTTTTTCTGTCCTGTTTATATGTGATTCTGTATAAACAAAAGATGCTTGATTCATATATCAAAACCAAAATGGTCCATCATGTACCGTTTTTGTAGGAGACCCATTTCTCAGAGAAATGTAACAGAGGCTTGATTATAGAAAAAAAAAGTTTTTTTTTTTTTGGCCGTTTTCTCTTGTAGGCATCTGTTGAAAGTAACGCCATTTATTTTTTAACAGAGGAAATATAGTCGCTGTGTAAAAGTTAACATAGCCAAAAAGAAGACTGAGTACATGCACAGACATTGCATAACAAGAATTGTTATTGCGCATGCGTACTACGTGCTAGTCGTTTTATAAATGGCTGGCGCTTGTCCCTGATAACAGAGCAGCAATATTCAGGGAGCATACTTCCATTCCGTTGTTAAGCTCTGCCTGTGTGATTTCATGATGTGAACATGTCATAGATGTAGATGGTTGTAAGTCAGGATCTTGATGGTTTGGGTCATCGGAGGTGTCTACCTCTGAATCAACAGTATATTTATCTGGAGCTGTAGGTATAGGAAGATCTTCAGACTGAGGAAACTGGTCGCATAGCGCTTCTTTATGTGCTACAATAGATACGTAAAAAGCTAAAAATGTGGATTTTTTGGAAAATGGTGCGTGGTAAACAAAAAATAATTACAGATTCGTTATTTTCAGCCAAGAACGAAGCTCCCGCCGATATAAATTACCGAAGTAATTTTGAAGATGTCGGGCGTTACCGCCTACAGAAAATATGGTACTCACAGAATTAACTGGAACCACCTTTAACGTCCGTTCAACGGTCAAATGCACCCAGAAGTCGCTTGGGCCAGTCTCACAACACTGCGTAGAACCGACGAAACCTCCGCCTTCAGAGCTTTACGGCACGGTTCCCTCGCCGCCGTTTTTCCGATTGCACTCCGCAATCGAGTATCAGCATTCCCCACTCCGAGTATCAGCATTCGAATTCCTTACAATTGAGCAAAGTTCACGGCCCCGTTCCATGCCATTCCCACTTGGATTCCAGCCTCGCTCGTTGCCTTCTTTCCGTCTAACCGTTTTTTCCTTCAAATTTTCACACTCCGCTCGCCTTGCGCGATCTGATTTCCCAATGGCCCAGGCGTGTTGATGCGGATGACGAATCTTCTGACGAAGCGTCTCCCTCCTCCCGGTGTTGTAGAAAACACGAGGACGAAATCCAGCACGACTGCCATCGGAAATCGGGTTGGGATTTGATTTCCGTGACACATACGCAAGATTTAAGAAGATTTGGTTTGGTTTGTTTGGTATTAACGTCCTTTTCAACTGCCATGAGGACGGCGTTATAGGAACCGCAAATTTTGCCTCGCAAGGGTTCTTTTAACGTGCAGCCGGCAAACGACTACACAGCACCAACGGCTTTACTTCCCTTCCGAAGAAAGTGCGTGATCTCAGGATTTTCCCTCTGAAAAAATCCTCGTTGTCCTCGGCCGGGGTCGAACCCGCGTCCTCGGGCATCAGAGGCGATCACGCAACCACTGAGCCACCGAGACGATCCCGAAAGTTAATTTGCAAATTTTATGCTATGTTTATTAATTAATTTCATAAGCCTAATTTTTGGTTGTAGTGATATAGCCAGTTTTCTTTTTTGTTATTAACGGGGTTAAACAAATTCCTCATTTTAGAATTCATGATTTTTGATCTTAGAAGTTAAGAATTGCCATTTCTATTTATAAGTGTATTTCATTTGCATTTTGCCAAATTCTTTAAATAAATCGGTCTGTATTTTTCTCAAATGTATAGCTGTAGTCACTTGATTATTTTTGTGCCTATTTATCCATAAAATCCTCCACTGCGTTAGTCTGGAACGTGACACTAACTTAAAGTGTGCAGATGGATAAGACCTAATACCTATGGCACCTGAAGACATCATTAGAAATGGTCAAGTAAATCGAAATATATAGAGGGTTGAGGCAGTTAAAATTGCACGATTTTGAACTTCAGTTTCTCTTCAAGATGCCGTTCCTCCACCCTCTGTTGGGTTTAATGTTATGTTGCTCCGCACAGGTTTCCAAACGCTTCTCAGCGTTGTAGGTCGACGGTAATAAAACATTAGCTTTATGAAAAATTAATTAATCCATTAAGAATTTTTGACATGGTTTCTTAGTTTTATCACAGCAAATCTTTTACAGTTTTAGTTTCCTATAATAGATTTTATATCGAGAAATTAATAAGTGGATTACTCGGGAAACTCGGATATAGAAATTCCTATAAATCAGAAATTTAATTAACATAAAGTAAAAATTTACTTTGATATTGCAGAATAAACGATCTATGCTCTAAAATTACCAATACCTCTGAATTGGATTATTCAATCCTAAGTGAAGCATTATTGCCACCAGAGCGCGCGACTTCTTACAGCCTGAGTCTTTTATTGTTTCATATCTTATATATGTTTTTATAATTTTTCGTAGGGTAACATAAATTCTTAATGAATTCTATAAAAACGTTTGCATGAAAGGTTTCGGACGAATTATAGTTAAGTTTCCTTTGAATTTAAATCTGTTTGTTTTTTTTCTGAAATGGCGTTGATTTCTAGAAGGGTCAGTTCGAGAGCTGAGTGCCTCTGACAGGACGTGGACTGGAGAAAAGCATTTTGAACACATATATGATTTATCCATTATGATAGCTACTTTCTGTTTTGTTTTGGCGTGATAAGTGGTAAATTCTACACATATTGTTTTGAGTTTTTGGATTATTGGTGAGGTTAAAGGAAATGACTTCAGCCCTGTCAGGGGGTTATTGTCCATTGGACATAACCCCAAAAAACAAATACAGAGTTAGTTTTTGAAAATGACTTTTCCCTCAATTCTGTGCAAGGTTCGTTCACAGTTGACTTTGACTCTAGCGCATATAAAATCTATCAATATCTCTAGCATATTACGAGGGGCGATTGATAAATAAGGTCTCCATGGCTGTAACTTTTTTATTTGTTAACCGATTTTCAAAATTCTTTTTGTATTTTATACTCACATTTTTCCTTTATGTAATGCACTATTCACTTTTCGACATAGTTCCCATCCCTTTCCACGCATTGCGCCAACGCGTGACTAGTTGGGTGAACCCGTCGGAGAGGAATTCCGGAGTTGTTGTCGAGGCCAAGATTGAATGGCAGCTTTGGACCCTATTCTGGAGTACGATAACGTCCGCCCGCACACGAGTCACCACACACCAGAGGCGTTGCAGCGCCTACAGTTCAAAGATGAAAAATTGCAGTTCAAAAATGAAAGACTTTCACCACTTCTCAAAGAACCCTTTAAGGGACATGAGTTGGTTCTGACGGCGAGGTAAACGCTGCCATTCAATCCTGGTGTCGACAACAACTCCGGAATACCTCTCCGACGGGTTCACCCAACTAGTCACGCGTTTGCGCAATGCTTGGAAAGGAATGGGGACTATGTCGAAAAGTGAATAGTGCATTACATAAAGGAAAAATGTGAGTATAAAATACAAAAAGAATTTTGAAAATCGGTTAACAAATAAAAAAGTTACAGCCATGGAGACCTTATTTATCAATCGCCCCTCGTACATTTTTCCGGGAACGTTAGGTAATCCTTTTTAAGTTTCCCGCGATCGGCATTATGTATTTGACATATACGCAGAAGCTGCAGCAAACATTATTGTAAGTTTTGTCTGTAGCTGTGGGACAGCTGTTTATCTGTTTGGAAATTGTGATGTTTCTTCAGCGGCCCAAACAACTAACAATCACTATGAGCCAAGTCTGGATTGTAAGTTAGATGGGGAAACACTTCCTAGCCCATTTCGGCAAGAGTTGCTGCTGTCAATTTCATTTTTCTTTTGGGGAGGGGGGGCATCGATTTTTTTGTGTGATACACTGTAATTTCTTTTCAATAACAAGAAATTAAGCCTCCCGAGGAAGGTATAAGAAAGTAGCGGTAGCCCTGAGTTCATCTATTTTTTTTTATTCCTTCATCTGCACTTTTTAACCCCCCATTTTTTTTTTTTTTTATCAAAAATTGATTTTCTTGAACCTTATACAATATTGTATTTAGAAAATATAAAAGAACCCTATCTTCTTTCTTTTCTCATCATTTTCTATCACACCCCTCATGTTGCCATAAATTTCTTAAGACCAAGTGATTGCCACCCCCACAACTCCGACCCTATTGGGACGATTTTGCCCAAACTTTACAGTAATGTTGATCTTGCTTAGAGGAATCTGCATACCAAATTTCATTCCTTTATACGCCTAAATACGCGTAGACCTTTTGGTCCCCTCTAATTTCCGCCCCCGAAACTCCGACCCCAGTGGGCCAATCAAAACCAAATTAAATAGTGAAGGTACACATGCCCATAGTAAGCTACATTGTGAATTTCAACCTTCTACCTCAAAAAATGCGAAAATTATGGAGGGGACGGACGGACAGACAGACGGACATTGTGAAAACAATAAGTAGCTTCATTCTTCCGCTACTTAATAACTATGAAAAACCGCTGCAGGCAAGGAGAAGCATGAATTCAAGGAAGTCAAATCTGGTCCAAACTTCATAATAATGTATTTGCAATCTTAGAGTACTATACATACCAAATTTCAGCTTTTACATCAAAAGGTATCAAAAATATGAACGCCTTACACTGACGGACATGGTAAAACCATTAAGCATCTCTGTAACTCCGCTGCTTATTAATAGGAAGATCCAATAAATATAAGGTTATGTCAAATCCATGGGCCTGTATTAATTTATCAGCGCGTGTCCATGGATTTGACATATTTATTGATTCCAGTTACTGGTATCGGGACAGGGAACTTACGTATCCGGAGAAATTAATTTTCCTACATTCCTAAATTTTATGCGCAGCAGTGCATGATATGTTTCATATTAGTCTGCTTTAACATTGTCTTATTTATGGTATAATAAGGCATCTATTTTTGCAAACTCTGTCACTAGTTTATGATAAGGGATAATCTTATGGCATCTGAAGAAGTCATGCATTAATTAATTACGCTACCATTTGTTCACGGATTTCACATATATTTCTTGTTTCTAGTTGGTATCGGGACAGGGAACCGACGTATCCGGAGAAATTAATTTTCCTACGTCTCTACAATTTTATGCGCAGCAGTGCACGGGCTCGGCGGGCTGCTAATTCATGACGCTCCATCCCCATATTAGTCTGTTGAGTTGCATGTGTATTAAATGTTTAACCTAGTCTTACATTTGGCATGATATAAGCAACAATTTTTGCAAATTCTGTCACTAACTTAAAGTGTACAGATGGATAAGGCCTAATCCTATGGCACCTGAAGACATCATGAGAAATGGTCAAGTAAATCAAGATATATAGAGGCTTCAGGCAGTTAAAATTGAACGCTTTTGAAATAACGTTCCTACATCCACTGTTGTTCAATGTTATTTTGCTCCACACCTCTTCACATACGTTCCAAACGCTTCTTAGCGTTGTAGTTCGACGGTTTCCAAACTTTATTTTAAGGAGTCCAAGTTACAGAAATATAGCGGACTACACCAAGATGAATGAAAACGGGATCACCTTGTTTCTGGTTCCTGTTTCTTTCGTTTTCTGCACAGTAAGCTGGAGAAGAACATGAGGTGTGGCTCGACGCCTTTTCTATGTGATTACTAGCAGAAGACCCGGCGTTGCCCGGGATAATTACGCTTGTAGGTAAACAGAACAACCTCAAAAAGCTAAATTAAACCTCCAAATTGGTTAAATAATAACTCAATGACTACAATATAGAGCGAAGGGACTATCCATTCTAAGAAAAAATCCGAAAGACAGAAATTTACCTCTTCACTGAAGAAATCCATTCTAGGTGATATACCGGGACTTGATTTACCGAAAAAAAATTTTTTAAAGGCTCACAATGAATAGACCTCTCCAAGGATGCCTTCTAGTCTAAATAATTTTTTACTCACGTAATCTTACTTTAGATGTACACTTGATGTTGTTGCAATTTCCTTTCTTCTTTCGATGTCTTAAAGCAAAAATTGGCCATTCATTTTTGTGTAGTCTAGCGGTCGCCGATTCTTCTATTTACTTGCTTACCATTTGCTCAATACAGCACGCAGCTAAAGGAGTGCTTCCTCTATCGTCTTTCACTCTTTCTCAATAGTCTGCTAACTCATTATCTCCAGTTACTGATCATTTTTAAAGATTTTCAAGAAATTGTTAAGTACTAAGAATTCTCTTTTCTAAGAAAAGCCTGAATAACAGGAATTCTATGCATTGAATTTTATATTGCACAAACTTTGCCTTCCATTGTTGGTCATGAGACATATATTGTTGATCCTTGCATAGTGTTGGTGCATTGCGTGTTGACACCATTGTTGATACCTATTGTTGCACAAACTTTTATTTGCATTGTTGGTCATGAGATATATATTGATGGGCCGTGCAGAGTGTTTGTGAATTGCGTGTTGATACCATTGTTGATGCTTATTGTTGCAAAAACTCTGTCTTGCATTGTTGGTCACGAGATATTTCTCATTAATATGCCCTGCCATAACCATGAATATCGATTTTTTATCAATAATTATTATTTTTTGAAATCTGAGGTAGACAGTGACCTTCCTTATGCTTTGAAGGTCATGTATGCGAAATTTTATCAAGATCGGAATAAAACTGTAGATTTGTATAAAAAACAAACAAACAAACAAACGAACAAACCCACAAACAAACCCACAAACAAACAAACAAACATCCTTCTTTAGATAGATAGAAGATAGATAGAAGAAAAGATAAAAGAAGATGTACTTGATGAGCATCTCTACAGTAGAGACGAGGAATTTCTTGATGGTGAACTGCGTCTGTTATTTCCTGTCGGAGGTAGGCCGAATTGACTTACGTTGGGAACCCGAAGGTTATCAGGAGCACAATAATGAGCTGCAACCATAAACCCTTTGGGAACTTTTCCTTGCATGGATTAATGAAAGTAGCACGTCCTTTGCCATCTTCGTGTATGACGGTAATGAATAGCTCGTGGCTTATTGGGTTTCATCGAGGTATGACCAATCTTCATCTGAGGTGACCATCGGGCATTGTCATTTGTCATGTGCAGAGTACTATTCGTAACGTTTAGTGAAAAGTTCTCGTATGTGTTGTTTTGTCAGAAGATGACCACGAGCCTCACGCCTATACGATAGATACTGGTTTTCCCGAATGATGCGTCCAACAATTCTTTGAGATATTTTCATCTTCTTGGCTATGTGGCGCTGTGTAGGTGGGTTTTCTAAGGATGCCATAGCTCGAACTGTTCCTTACCTTTTCCAATTATTAGGAAATATCCGAAACCTCTGTCGGAAAGAGCGCATATCCCAACACGTGTCCAATTTTAACTCTTGTTAGCTAACTGCGTATTCTACAGTTCCCTGCTTTAGGGCGCGTGCAATCAGCATGGTTTATCCACGCGGAATCGTGGAAGAAGTTCAAAATCGTTCATTGTTAACTACCTCAGCCAACACCTCCTAGAAAGAAAGGCTTACAACAGAAACGTTGTACATTGTTACATCATCATAATTGGACCTTTGTTAATGGTATTTCTACCAATAATAACCCCTAACTTTGGTCGAGTTTTCTGCTGAAGACGTAATGAAATTCGTAGCTGTTAAGAGTGCCCCGTGCAGTTGTTGTAACACGCTAAAGCAGAACGTTTTTCTTTTCTCGTCGCTTGGTGAAAATGGCAGAAAACATTGAGCAACGACATTGCATCCAATTTTGTTTTAAAATCGGTAAAACCGCAACTGAGTGTTATGAATTGCTAAAACATGTATTCGGCAATGATGTTATGAGCCGCACACAGGTTTTCGAATGGTTCAAGCGCTTTAACGAGGGTAGAGAATCGGCAGAAAGTGATCCGCGGCCTGGTCGGCCTTTAACGTCAAGAAATGACGCCACAATTGAACAGGTTCGATCAACTTGTGCGATCAAATCGTCGTCTCGCTGTGGTTGCCGAAGATGTTGGAATATCCAAAAAGTGTCTGCTATAAAATTTTGATGAAATCTTTGACTTTCTATTGAAATCGTAAAGAAGTGCGACCAAAAAACGATATTCAGCATCGATATAGTCAAGTATCGATACAGAGAATATCGTATTATTTGATACTCTTATAAAGCAGACACAATTGCATGTATTTAAGTTTCAAGTAATATTGAACGGTATTACAGGGTGTTTCTGAATGACTTGTACAAACTTTCAGGATATGTTCTGGGACCAAAACAAGCGCAAAATATCATATGAGCATTGAGTCGAAAACGTGTCCTTCTAGAGGTGTCCTGCAGTAGACGAAATTAACTCTAAAGCCTATAGGTGTCGCAAATTGTGTGATTTATTAAATTGTGGAATGATTTATTAGTTTCACAATGTCCGTTTGTCTGTCCGTCCGTCTGCCCCCTTCATATTTTTTTCATTTTTTGACGTAGAAAGTTAAATTTTGAACATATAGCTTACCATAGGAATAATTTCTTGTTTCTACGATATAACAAGACAAAACATTTGTTATTTGCTATAGTAAATGATTAAAATGATAGGCCTCCGTTAGATTACAAGGAAGTCTGTGCACATCAGAAGAACACAATTTTCTGCATACGTTTCTTTGAATTGTGGTAACTCTTCTTCTACTATAGGACACTTTCAAACCATTATACTATCGAAAGACGCGTCTTCGACATCTTCTGCTGTTTTGGTCCCTGGAACATATCCTGAAAGTTTGTACATACAATTCAGAAACACCCTATATATTCTACAAGTGACAGCTTACAACAAAGAATAATTGTTGTTTATTATTAATGTTGCAAAGAATATAATGTTTAATTTCTAAATTGGTAGAAAAGCCTACATGAATTAAATCTCTTAATCCATTAGACTTTGGAAATGGTAAATAAAATGCGCAAAAGTAGAATGTACAACGATATTAGAGGTTCGTTGTGGTGGCATAAGGAGTGGGACCGTCATTGAGCTCGGCAGATGGAAAAGCTGGTACGAAACATTAATAGGCATACGCATAAAAATATATTTCTAAATTTTAAAAAATAGTACCGATACTATTTACCGATATTCATATTTTGTTTTCATTACCACGATATTATGGAATAACCAATATCGAAAGAAAAGTATCGATACTTACTCATATCAGTAGTAGCGGAAGAGCGGTAGTAGCGGTAACCTGCCTGCTGTTACTCTTTCTTCAAACTGATTGCACCCTACGACAAATGTCTCAATGCCGGTGACGACTATGTCGAAAAATAGTACAAGGTGTATAGTTCATGATGTCATGGTGTATTTTTTTGGCAATAAAGTTTCCGTGTGAAGAAAAGGACGAAATTTACTTTCGGAACAATCCTCGTGTTAAAGTTTTTCGTTAAAGTTGAAGTTCAGAGTTTTAATACTTTAGATTTATACATGTAACGTCACGAAGCTTATGACTCGTCCCCCCCCTTGTCACACGATGTCACACTTTTTTGACCCCCTCCTCCCCTTTAACGTGTGACGTAATTTATGGATGGCCCCTTTTCTCTAAATTTTTATTTTTGGAACGGACACCAGTATCAACTTCTCCTTACGCCGATAGACGTATATAGGAGAGAAAGAAGGTCGAGACAAAAAAACCGTGGAATACAATAGACAATAGTTATTAATTAAAAAATAAAATAAATAAATCAAATCCTTGATATGAATTTAATATGCAAGCGTAAGGAGAATTTGGTACTGGTGTATGGTCTAAAAATTAAAATTTGGAGAAAACCCCTTATTGTTAGTTTATGTTTGAGGGCAACTGAAACTCAACTTACAAAAAAATTTCGATTTTTTTAAAAGAAATTTTAAAATAAAAATGAAAATACGTGCTATTCTCATAATCATACGAGGTCTGTTCAAAAATTAACCGAACTTTTTCTTTTAATTTTTTTGTATTTTATATACAGCTTATTGGTCTTTGTCTCCTTCAAAGCACTTTCCTCGTCTATTCACACACTTGTTCCAGCGGTGTTCCCACTTTACCATGGAGTCCTGGAAAGCTTCTTTTGGAATATCCTTCAATGCCAGTGACGAATTTTTCCTTCAGACGAGGTAGATCTGGGAAGTAGAAAAGCTGGGGCAAGACAGTCATCTGATTGCTGGCGAACTAACAACGTTGAGGGGGCAGGTGCATTGTCATGATGAAGGAACCACGAGTTGTATTGCCACAACAATGGTCTCTTTTTGCGAATTTTCCCCATGTTTTTCCCAGCTTCGCGCAAAATTTGACCTTGCATCGTTGCTCTCGTAAATCAGACATTGCAAAAATTGACACGAACACTGAAACACGTTACACTCAAATGGTAAAAACTTGTAAATAGTTTATTAGGCGGAAGCATATGACAATTGCAGTGCTGCCAACCGCTCGTCGCTACGCTGTTCCGTTTCAGCGTAATTAAAAATGTTCGGTTATTTTTTGAAGAGACCTCGTATGCTACAGCTACAACGCATTTCAAGCATTAGTTTTTATAAAGTGATCCCAAACATTATTTTTTGTTCAATTTGTTGCTGGTCCCCTGTTTGCCTTTGGGGCAAAACCTTCGCTGAAATACACTCACTCAGCAAAAGTCATGGCACACATGCCTAATAACGTGTTGGGCCCCCTCTGGCCCGGATAACGGCGGCGACCCGTCGTGGAAGAGAGTTTGCCAGTCTCCGGAACACATTCACAGGCACTGCAAGCCATGCCGCCTCTACTGCACTCCATAACGATGCTGCATTTACCATTTGTGTTGGTGACGACCTGGCAGATAAAAACAGTTCATGAAAAGGTACAGGTGGTCTCCAAACAGATCGACGTAGGAAATAGCATGCAGAGTGGATGTCAGATGTACCAATGGACCCATTGCATGCCCAGACTAGTATGGAGCCTCCACCTGCCTGAGTGGTCCCCACCTGACAAGCCGGGTCCATGACTTCGTATGGTCTGCGCCAGACACGGACACGACCATCGGCCCGATACAGCTGAAACCGTGACTCGTCGGACCAGGCAACCATTCGCCAATCCTCAGCGGTCCAATGTCGATGTTGGTTGGCCCAGGCTAGGCGTTGCCGACGATGTGCAGCTGTCAAGAGTGGCACCCGTCGTGGCCTCATGCTCCTAAATCCTGCAGGTACCAAGGTTTGCCGAATTGTCGTCACGGACACAGTTGTGGGACGCCCCTGGTTGTACCACATGGTGATTTGGCCCGCTGTCGCCCTTCGGTCAGCAGTTGCAAGCCGGGTGAACCGGCGAACACCTCTGCCATCAATGAGGCGTAGGTGGCCCGTCCGCTGTCCGACATGGGTTGTAACCCCTCGTTGGGTGTACTCTCGATAGATCCTTGCAACGGTTGTGCGGGAAAATTGCAGGATGTTGGCTACATCTGAAATTGAGACACCCATCCGTCTGGCCATGGCCGTACCCAGAATATTTTTTCGGGGGGGACTGAGGGGAGCTGGCCCAAACCTGCTTGTGGGGGGGGGTCCCCCACGTAACAGATTTAGTTGACATGGTGGCCAATTTCGGGTGGGGCTGCAGCCTCCTCAGCACCCCCCCGGTTACGGCCTGGCACCAACAATCATCTCTCGTTCAAATGCAGATAGCTCTCGGAGAGTGCTGCCATTTCTGCAGCTGGTTTTGCTTACAATAATTGTCCTGTGCACTTGCATTGCGAGAATGGAAGCAGCGGGATCTGTCTCATTACGGACAGGGAACCTGATTGGAGGGGTGTACCACGACTTCTGGTGAGTGATTTATATGAAGTGTAATGTGCTCTTTACACCCCTGAATTTTCAGGATAATTTGTTAAATATTTTTCTAGATATTCGACAAAACGTTTAACATCTCCCTATCCCAAGAATAATTCCCCTCCCAACTTCGAACTGCAAAAATTTTACCAATCTATAAAAAAGGCGACTCCTCCTCCTTCACAAATTACCGCCCAATTTCAATCCTTCCCTCATTTGCAAAAATTTTCGAGAGTTATTCTACTCCGGCTTTTCCTCTTACATCTTCTCAAACAATCTTCTTACAACTTCCCAACATGGCTTTATCCCAAAAAGACCACTTCGACAGCCTGCTTCGAACTCACCGAATATATAATTTCCAACATTTCCAATAATAATTTAATTGTTTCCCTATTCCTAGATTACTCCAAAGCATTTGATTCCATCCCTCACGATCTCCTAATATTCAAATTATCCCAATTTTTCAATATCCGCGGTCCCCCTCTAACCTGGCTCTCCAGCTTCATATCAAACAGACAATACACCCTACATCTATTCAATAAAACATCCTCAACAATCACCCGTAATCTAGGCGTCCCCCAAGGCTCAATTTTATCCCCTCTTCTTTTTAACATTTTTATAAACGACCTAACTTATGTACTATCCCCTCTACCGTTAATATTATACGCAGATGACGCTACAATATCCTGCGCTGGCTCTTCCGTAAATACAATTAAGGAAATCTTGAATATACTCTTACATTGGAATACAATCTCGATAAAACTTTATATGTCATCTTTCACCAACGCAACAAAAAGCTCGAAAAGAACGAATTTTCACTAAACTACAACTCCCAACAGATTAACTCGGCCAATAGAGGAAAATATCTTCGCATTGAATGATGGGTACAGCTGCCATTTTTTGAGGGCAAGAGGAAGGCAATCCTATCGAAGTGCGCCGTTTTTGCCCGACTTTTTATTGTATAACGATGGTAACGAGTTGTTGCGTGTTTGGATGTATTGTATAACAATGGGATAAGTTCAGAGCCATGGGTCTCGATGCCCTCAAAAGATGGCGGATATTCAATGTTTATGTTTTGATATTTCTCCCTATACTTTTAAATATCTAGGTATCCACTTAAGTCATAACCTCTCTTGGGACGCCCACATTAATGTTTTAGCTTCTACGCTAAACCAACGCTTAGGCCTTTTCTCCCGTCTTCATTTCTTACCCCCCAAAATCCTCCTTCTTTTATATAACGCTTTAATCCACTCCTCGCTTTCCTATGGTCTTCAATTTTGGGGTTCAACCACCAAATCTAACTTACTACGTCTACACAGATTGCAAAAATGGTTTGTACGTACCTTATTAAAACTACGTAAACCTACCCCTGTCTTTCAGCTTTATAATTCTGTGGGCATAACCCCAATACACCAACTCTACCATTATAGCCTAGCAGTTTTCATATATAAAGCAATTCTTCTTCTTCTTCACAGCCTTCTTCATATATAAAGCAATTAACAACTTATAATTACATCCCTCCCCCAACCCTTATTTACAACCGTTAGAACACCCCCCCTAGAACACCCGACATAGAAATTCCTTCCCAATCGCCCATATTAGACGTAACTACCAGCTCAAGTGTATCTCTATCGCCGGCAACAGACTTTGGTCCACCTTACCCCCTGATCTCCGTTCGTCACCAAGCACCAATATTTTCAAATTCCGTTTAAAGAACTTCCTCTCTGCACCTCCCTAACTAACTCCTGCTCCTCATCATTCCCCTCCATCTTTTAAAAAATTTTGTAAATTTTCAAAAATTGTATCTTTGTTCCCCATCCAGGGACCTACCTCGTCGGCCCCCGCCATACTGGCCCTGGATGGCCGATTTGTATCTCCCTTTACATTAAATAAATAAATAAATAAATAAAAAATAAATAAAAATAAAATTGTTCTAATAATATTTTATTAAAATTTATAATTTTCATTAATAAAAACCCCTTAAAGGCATATTAAGCCAATGGTTATGTACTGAAAACTAATTGGTTATGTACGCAGTCGGTGCTGTAAAAAATTGTCCGGCTTCACAACTCTTTTAAAATTAAAAATTAAGTTTATGTTTTTTTTATTGTTCTTAATATTTGTGTTCATTCCTTATTCTATAATAAGTATTGGAAATTAAATAACACAAAATGCTATCACAGATTTATTTATATATTAACTGAAAAATAACATTTTTTCATTTACTAAAATAATGAGGATAATGCATAATTCATATGACAATATAGAACAGCAGAGCAAATTCAAACATCCAATAATATATATACGGTATATATTTTGGTTCATAAGACGGATATACATCGTGCAGTTCAATTCAGGCTTTTTTGCAATTTGCTGGATCAAAATAAGTATCACCTTCGCATGCCTAAATAACAAGAGTCAAATTAAAATTCCTACATATGTTAAATCTTAATTTAAAATTATATTTAATGGAATTTGGTTACTAGCTATGAAAATGAGAATAAATATAATACTAAATGTAAATTTTATGCTTACCTTTTGTATATGTTCAACGATGCACTCGTACTTCTTCTCCTATAGAAAAAAAACGAATAGTGAAGTAGAGAAGATAGTTAAGATATTTTCAAATGACACTTTGTCTGGCAAAAAGGATTCCTCCGATAATTTGCGGTCGTCTGTGCAGAAGAAGGCAATACATTGCAAAGTATCTCCTGCAATATCACCCTTTGCAAAGTTACGGATAACTTTCAAGTTTTAAAATACTTGAAATCTAAAGTAATGTTATTTTTGATCCACGTCCTAACCTTCTTACTGATTTTGAAGATGTTTAATCAGCTACATGTATTAAATTATTGGAGACATTACATTGATCCTCTCTTGAAATGGATTCTCCCTTTGCATTGTGAAAAGCTCTGTCTATAGCCATTTACCATTTATAGCTTATAATTGTTGTAAGTTCTCCTCATTTATTAATTTGGTGCAATTCTGAAGCAAATTATTATTTTCCAAATCAATGTTTTGTACAGGGTCGGGACACATTAATATCTGTTAGTATCCGGAATATCCACCTTTGGCGGCAAACACAGCAACTAGTCGACGTGGCAGAGTCAATAAGTCCTCGGAAAGTGGTTGCAGGTATCTGGGACCATTCGGCGATCAGTGCATCCCGTAATTCCATCACCGTGCGTGGTGGAGGATCCAGCTGGCGGACAAGGCGATCGAGATGGTCCCACAAATGTTCAGTGGGTTTGAGGTCCGGGGAGTTTGGTGGCCATGGGAGTAGCTTGAATTCATCCTCATGCTCCTCGAACCAGTCGTGGACAATTTTGGCATTGTCCTCTTGAATGGTGCCATCACCCTGAGGAAACACTGTCGACATGAAGGGGTGTACCTGGTCTGCGACGATCGTCAGGTAACGAACAGCATTCAGTGTACCCGCCAGCGGTATAAGTGGACTCAGACCATACAACGAAAAAATCCCCCAAAAGTCACACCTCCCCCACTAGCTGTCGTCTGCCAACGATGGCGTCGGGATACCTGTTCTCAGATGCTTCCCGGCGAATTTTCCATCGTCCGTCCACCCTGTTCACCAGAATCCGCGACTCGTCAGAGGAAGCAACCCTTTGCCACTCGGCCGATGGCGATAGTCCATTGCGAATTGGAGGCGTTTTCGGCAATGCACAGGCGTCAACATGGGTGCTGCTACCATACGCCTGTTCCGGAGCTCCAACCTCAAGGGGGATCGTTGCACTGTCTTGGTGCTGACACGCCTAGTGGCCTCACTGTTCATTTGCTGTGTCATTTGCTCAACAGTGGCACGTCGATTGGTCTTCGGTTGCTCGAAACTGTCTGGTTCGTCCAGTCACGGCACACCTTCACAACGGCAGCCCTAGAGCAGTTTGACAAAGGTGGCCATTTCTGAAATGCTGCTCCCCTTGGCCCGATAGCCAATGATCATCCCCTTTTGGAGGTCTGTCAGGTCACCTGCTCTGCCCATAACGGCGACAATTGCTGTGTTAACGGATGCTACTACACGTTTGCTGTTGTCATCTTTTAATGATAAGCAATGATTTTTCATCTACATACCATGGGATGTTCCTACATGTTCGAGGAGAGGTGGTCATATTAATGTGTCCCGACCCTGTATATAATTTTTGTATCATTTCACAAGCTTGAAAAAATGGCTGCTTACCATCATCAAAAAATACATTCGGGCAACCGAAAGTCCAAAACGTGTGAGACAAGCATTCCAGTTGAAGTTTGGAATCAAAGGTTGCCAAATATATAACCTTAATTAGGCTTTAATTATATGTCCACAATCGGAAGTCTTTTTGAAAAATTAGTTATAAGTGCTACATAACATATTTCCCCCTAATTTAATTCAAAAAGTATAGTCTATTGAATCATGTCTTTCTTCCTCCTACTAATTCATTTACAAGAAGACATTTTTACGTTTTCAGTTCCTTTGTTCGTATGTCATGATCATGAACGTAGGAAAAAGGAAAAAATCGGTCTTGCCACGGAAAAGTGTTATGTGAAAGAGTTTTTACTTAACCTAAAATTCCATTTAAATTTAATCTCATTTATTTCGGAAATCAGAAACCGGCGCATTGTTACTTTAGTAAGAATGTTATTAAATGAATTACTCAATTATTTTAAACTGCAACTTTTGTAGTTAATTTTACCTTTTCTTGATCGCATTCCTCGATGTTTTCTAATATTATGTCTCTTGTCTGTAAACAGAGACAATGTAAAAATATACTTTTCAAGTTCAATTACTTCAAAACTGGCAGTTTTCAAATTATAAAATAACGTTTGAAGCATTAACTTACACTGTTATCTTTGGCAAAATAATTGATATTCAATTCAAGTCTATCATAATGAATTACTTTGTTTTCTTCCTATTTAAAAAAAAAAAGTAAGTTCATGACAACCCTCGTTCTCACAAATATTTGTAACTTCACAAATCGCTTTCGACACTATCTTAAAATTTATAAACTTTTTCGTAATTAATCACAAAATATTTACTACTGCTTGAGGTTCGACACGCAAGAGGCATTTCATAGACTCAGCTTTCTGGAAAGGAAATAAGAATTTAAAAATAATAATATTTATATCTTAATTGCAATCGGTACTTATCTAACATACATATGAATATACAGCGTAAGTCCATCATGATTTTGATTGCGAGATATGTTGTTTAGATGGTATCGGTTACTAATCAGCGTTAAATTGATGAAGCAAGTCCATCGTTGCGACAGAAAATAACAATACAGTTTACAACTGTAGCAAGATTCATTGCTTCACTAATTGAACGCTGGATTGATATTTGGGACTGCAAAAAATGAACTTTTTAGGATTCCTGTTTGATGTGTACGGTATTACGCGTGAAGCTTAAACATTTTTGGTGAGCTTCCTTTCATCAGCACTAATTGTTGAAAAATCATGAAAATCGGACTTCTTATTGATTTCACTTGTGCTTAGGAAGAAAGGAAATCCTTACCGCGCATTCGTGTTCCTTAAATCCACATTCTTTCACAAACTTCCTGAATTCTTCCTGCATTAAAGAAATAATTAAAAAAATTAAATGGAAATTCTTAGGGTTTTTTGCATAATAAATATTCTTTTACTTAAGAAAAGTACTATTGTGAAAAGTTCCTACATCGTCAGATCTTGGAGGGCTACCAACAAATTGTAAGACTTGCATACAACAGCTGATTTTGGAACCATAACACGTACAGCTGTTACTCAATTTCTAGGACTAGGTCTATTATCATGTATACCAGTGATCTACAGAATGATTCACTGATCCAGATATGTCGATCAATATACAGGGTGTTTCAAAAGATATAATCCAAACTTCACATGCAAATATGCTTCCAACATGATATAGCGCCTGCTCATTTTAGCCGTGATGTGAGTGCAACATCTGGCAATCACTGGCTAGGAAGAGCTGGACCCGTGGTATGGCCTCTTAGGTCACCAGATTTCAATCCGCTGGATTTCTTTTTTGGGGGCCACATGAAATCAATTGTGTACCGAACACCTGTGACAAGCATTGAAGATCTGGCAGCTCGCATCGCAGTTGTTTCAGACGACATCAGAGAAATGCCCGGAATCTTAGGCCATACACGGGAGTCCATGTTGAGCCGATACCATGCATTTGAGGCTATTGCTGGCTCACATTTTGAGCATCGTTTGTAAAGCTTCAGTGAATTCGCAGTTCCATAATAAACGTGTACACAGTGGATATTTAGGGTGTGTCTAAGAAGTCCAACCGATTGCGACCGGTCGAAGACGAATCATGTGATCAAACACCAATCTTTCGTGCCTGGTCTATTTGTTATTCAATTTTTTTAAAAAACATTGTCTATGTCTAAAACTCCTACCGGTTATGATAAATAACATGATCTAATATCAATTTTTTCGTGAAATTCAAATTTTTATTAAAAACCCCACTTCTTTCTGATAAAATAAAAAAAAATTCACAATGCCAGATACGATTAATCGTAAAAGTATCACATGATTCGTTTTCGACCGGTCGCAATCGGTCGGATTTCTTAGACACACCCTTACTCATGTGTTT
Source organism: Rhysida immarginata (assembly GCA_023313115.1). Lineage (NCBI taxonomy): Eukaryota > Metazoa > Arthropoda > Chilopoda > Scolopendromorpha > Scolopendridae > Rhysida > Rhysida immarginata. The sequence goes on along the minus strand of JAHWFO010058079.1, from coordinate 66,008 downwards.
TCATGTGCACTCTGATTACTGCTCTCCTACTATAACGTTACCTTGACAATGGTTGAGTTCCGACCCCTCATGTATTAACAGAATCTGTTCACCTTCATGCCTCCACATTTGTGTGATGTTTTGATTATACCTTTTGAAACACCCTGTATAAGCTATTGGTCAGACAAATTAACTTAAAGTACACTTTTTTAAGGTAGGGAAACATATTCCTTATTTATTTCTTGGTTTAACTCCTAGTGAATAACTTTGTATTTTCCACCCACTTTTGTTATGAACACTGCTGTAAACATCTCCAGAATGTGCTGTAAATGAAACTACTTGATTACGATGAACATTCAGTGTTAAAGATATCGTGTTCGTCTTTGCATTAATAATGGCGTTAAGGCACCAAGACCCGATAATTTATCGTATATTCACACTATACTTGATGATGCATTTCGCTTTGTTCTTTTGACTCAGAATTTTTGATATGGATATAACTAATAATAGGGTGGCATTAGATCATCAGTGTACTATTTTAATTTCCTCTTATAAAGTCTATCGCAAAATGATAGGACAGGCGGTATTGACATTTTAAGATAAAGATGCGATATGAGCTTTATTTATACAATTTGAGTAATACTTTCTAAGAATATATCTTGTAAAAAATATATCTATTATAACGCTGCAAAAAACAAAATTATTTTTCAACCACATAACCTGTGCAGCTGCCCCAAAAGTTTGTACATCTTAATGAAAAATGGACTCAACCTATTTGTATTCAATTTTTTCTAACAAAGTTGGAGCATATGATCAAATGCAACGTTATAATAAGGTCTATCTTTTATACCAAGTTTTTAAAGTTATAACAAGAGGTCCTTGTTGTGAACACATACAAAAAACCACTGCCTCTACAAATGGGAAGAGGTCATTCCTTAAATGACTTTGAAACAGGGAAAATCACAGCTTTTTTATCAAACAAACCAGGATCTTGCAGTTTGACTCTTCTTTCAAATGTGAAGGAGCTTAATATGGAACCAAAACTTTACCTGGAAGACCATAAGTCCTCACAAGCAGAGCAAAAAGAGCTATCATCAAAGAATTAAGCAATTCTAGCACCAGCGTTACATCTCAGGACGAGATTCCAGCATCAAAATCCACTATATACCAAGTTGTACAGTCAAGTATCTCGTCCACAAGACAATGAAGTGCATTCCTTCTTTTAATGTTTCTTATATTGAATAAAAAGAATGATGTGGGCTCAACGGCACATGATGTGGACCAAAGACTGGGACAGAATTATATGAAGCGATGGGGAAGATTTTAATTTGATGGGCTTGATGCTACTAGCATGATCTAAGGCTTCCGGAAGAGGAGGAAAAACCAAACTTGCATTTCTTCCCAACGACTGAAAGCCAGAGATTATTAAAACATGCTCGAAGCGTATTTGGTACCTTTTATGGAAGTCTTTGGAAGCCGCTTGTTCTAATTCCATCAGGATAATGCCTTAGTACATACTGCTGCTTCAATATCAGAACGGTTTCTACTGAATGAAATTGAATCGGTCATTTCAAAAACCGCATAAGTCACACAATTAGAATTTTTCAGGAACCAATAAAAACTGTGTCATTCACAAGTAAACGAAAGTAGTGGTTTAACTTTTCTTTTAAAGTAATGGTTGAACTTTAAAAGATTAAAATATCGAATAATCTTTATAATTTATGAATAATAATAATATAAAAAATGTGAAAAACCGTTGCTGACTTAAGTTGTTTTAGCAAGAAACAGGGTTAGATGGTATATAATTTGAACATAACAATCATTGATGAAAATATAACAATAAAAATATAAAATTTGAACATAACAATCCTGGTTCGATCCCAGGCTGTGGAATTTTCTTTCCTATATTTCATCAATAATTTAAACATCTGAGGTATGGCGTGTATAAAATCCTCATAGAACATCCAATTATTAAGTAGCGGAAGAATGAAGCTACTTATTGTTTTCACAACGTCCGTCTGTCTGTCCGTCCGTCCGTCCCCTTCATAATTTCCGCATTTTCTGAGGTACAAGGTTGAAATTTGGAATGTAGCTTACTATGGTTATGAGCACCTTCACTATTTAGTTTGGTTTTGATTGGCCCACTGGGGTCGGAGTTTCGGGGGCGGAAGTTAGAGGGGACCAAAAGGTCTATGCGTACTTATGCATATAAAGGAGTGAAATTCGGAATGCAGATTCCTCTAAGCAAGATCAACATTATTGTGAAGTTTGGGCCAAATGGTCCTAATAGGGTCGGAGTTGTGGGGGTGGCATTCACTTGGTCTTTAGAACTATGGCAGCATATGGCGTGTGATATATCATTCGATCGGAAATGATGAGAAACGAAAGAAGATAGAGCTCTCTTTCATCTTCTAAATAATACGTTCGAGAAAATCAATTTTTCGATTAAAAAAAATAGGGTGGGGGGCGAATTAAAAAAGTGCAGATAAAAGGGTAAAAATAGATGACCTCAGCGCTTCCGCTACTTTCCTATACCTTTCTCGGGAGGATTAATTTCTTGTTATTCTTTAACGATTATTACGCCAGTAGGAAAGATAGTCCCAGCCTGCGAACTGGCTACTGCTCCAGCCAGCCCTAAGGGCATGTAGATAGCGTAATGCTTCCATGTCCGCAGTGGCGCAGAAGGTTCCTGGTTCGATCCCAGGCTGTGGAATTTTCTTTCCTATTTTTCATCAATAATTTAAACATCTAAGGTTGGCGTATATAAAATCCTCATAGAACATCAAATTATTAAGTAGCGGAAGAATGAAGCTACTTATTGTTTTCACAATGTCCGTCTGTCCCGTCTGTCTGTCCGTCCGTCCCCTTCATAATTTCCGCATTTTTTGAGTTAGAAGGTCGAAATTCGGAACGTAGCTTACTATGGGCATGTACATCTTCACTATTTAGTTTGGTTTTGATTGGCCCACTGGGGTCGGAGTTTCGGGGGCAGAAGTTAGAGAGGACCAAAAGGTCTACACGTATTTATGCATATAAAGGAGTGAAATTCGGTATACAGATTCCTCTAAGAAAGATCAACATCATTGTAAAGTTTGGGCCGAATTGTCCTAATAGAGTCGGAATTGTGGGGGTGGCAATCACTTGGTCTTTAGAAATTTATGGCAACTTATTGGGTGTGATATATCATTCGATCCAAAATAATGAGAAAGGAAAGAATATAGGGTTCTTTTATATTTTATAAATACAAGTTTTGAGAAAATCAATTTTTGATTAAAAAAATGGGGGGTTAAAAAGTGCAGATGAAGAAATAAAAAAATAGATGAACTCAGAGCTTCCGCTACTTTCCTATACCTTCCTCGGGAGGCTTAATTTCTTGTTATTCTATAACAATCATATTAATCATATTTTTAATCAATATTTTTGAAAATTGCACTTAAATATTATCTTATTAACATTACATTTTCATGTTTTACTATCATTATGTTACTTAATCATATTCTCCATTATTCTCATCTGGATTATCTTCAACATTTGCAGTTTGCCAGCTAAATATGTTTTGATAAAATGGCATATGCACTTCTAGAATGCTATCCTGAATTCGCTTTAAATCATTTAAATTTTTACTGTTAATTGGCTCTCTCAAATCATAAGCTTTAGCTAATGGAAGTGACAGAGGAGCTGAGATTTTTTCATAATATGAATGAATGTTTAATGAATCCATCAATATATTCCTCGGCTATGATAGTACCGTTTTATCTGAATCATAATGAAAACTTATATATATCGAAGGAGCAAATGTTCTTTTTTTGTTCTTTTGGAACACTTTTTCCGTTGTTTAAGCCATGAACGTCAATTAGGTGGTATTATTTGAAGAGGAAGGTATGAACCGACTTACGTGGTCTTTACCCAGAATATGCGTCTAACTTTAAGGAAGCGTTCGCAGCAAAAAAAGTATGTGGGGACTGCTTTAAAAAACCTTGCGGATTTTGAAATGACCGATTCAATTGATAAAATGGACTGGCCACCACGATCACCTGATTTAAATATGGGGATTGCTTTTTAGGAAGGTGTACGCAAAGTTCAAAAAGTTCAAGATTTGAAAGCAGGAATTCAAGTTCCATTGGATGAAAGCAAAATTAAGTGATTTAATGCCTACTAGAGTGTACAAACTGATCTCAAAACAAGGAAAATGTATTAGATACTAAATGTATTTTTTTCATTAAAGTGTCCTATCTTTTATGGGACAGTTTCACAGGTGGTGTAGTTGAAAATATTTATTTTAATTTCTTGCAGCATTTTAATAAATATATTTTATACAGGAAATATCATTATAAAGTTTTATTCAAATTGTATAATTGAAGTTCATATCACATCTTTGTCTTAAAATATCAAATATTGCCTGTCCTATCGTTTTAGGGCAGACTTTACGGATTCGATGTCACGATTTCTTATTCTTAGCTTGATTCCGCGTTACTTTTAAACTGTCAACTGGGCATTCTTGGAAGATTCACTGAATCATTCTGGTCATATAAAATTCCGCGAATTGTGCTTCAATTTTATAATAAGGAAGCAGATGAATTCAGTCATTATCTCTACATAAGTTTACCAAATGAGTAATATATAAAAATATTATCTTATTTAAATGAGAAAAGTTTGGAATATTATTACTTACTCCAGGATGTGTAAGACACTCGTTACTGTATATCAAACACTACAAAGAAAATATTTTATTATATCGAAAACATGTATGATTCTAAAATGAGGAATAAAAAATTATAATTAAAAAATCTCTAGATGAGAATAAGAAATGGAAAAACTTTTAATTAAAAACTTTTTTAAGTTGAAATTTATACTGTATACTAATAACATTGTTACATTACATCTTCAGCAGCAGCTAGAACTCCACCAAATGCGGAGATGGCTAGGATAGCTAAAATCATGTTTCAGGGTTTTCCTTGATATCTGGAAAATAATCTGATATCGAGAAGAACAGGTTTTAGACTTGATGGAAAATTCAGCTAATAATCATACGATATATATACACGAGATTGGGGAAGTTATATTTAAATTCGCTGGCAATTAATTGGAGAAATTTTCATTAACATCTGTTGCACTTGCAAATATTGAATGATTCATTGGTGAAACTATTGTTATGCAACAGATTTCGGAAACTATTTTAAAATTTTAAACATGAACATGTGAAATATTTAGCTTTAAAAATATATAAAATCTTTTCAGAGCTTTTATAATAGCAAACGATTTAATAGATTTAGTACTGAATAAGTAAAATTTATTTATAGAATATTTTTAAGAGTATAATTTTACGGTTTTCATACATAGGAAAGTTTTGGCAAAAATTGCGAAAGTTATGTCTGTGCTTCAAATACGTAATCTGATTGCATTTTTTTTCCTACTATTCACACATGTGCAATATACCAAATTAACCTGAATAGATCCCGACGTCGAATATAAACCGATCCCCCTTTTTTTAGTCAATTATAAAGGAAAAGTATATTCTAAAATTTAAGAATAGTAAAAAGGACATCACAAAGGGAATAAACAATACGAGGCCTTTCGGTCATTTTATTTTCAAAGACCTTCCTCAGGTATAAAAATCTTTTTGAAAGTTATAACTGAAAATCTTCTCTCAGTAAAAGATAAGAATATAAGTTTAAATACATTGTTGAGAGGTATTATTTCATCAGTTGATTGTTTACATCATTAGTTGATCATTTCAAATTGTTACAATCAGAGAATATTTGTACATTGTTATTTATAATTGATTAAAGGTATATTTACATATTTTTATATTAAACTGATTATGATTATATTTACAAAATATAGAAAAAGGAATATAATTAAACAAAATTTTTTTAATTAACAAGTGAAAATATAGTAATTTAAAAGAATTATTATAAAGTTGTAATTAAAAAGATTTTTTATAAAGTTAAAATTTTTATTACAATATTTCCCATTTTTTATCTAATTTATATGATTGATGGGCTATACAATTTTTTGATTTGTTTATGTAGTAGCTTTCTTTAATTAATCTTTTTTGCCAATGTTCTTCAGTTCCTAAAATTTTTGTATTTTCCCAATCAATTTCATGATTTTTGTTTTTCTTATGTAGATATAATTGATTATTTTCATTACATTTTTTTAAATCATTTTTGTGTTCATCAATTCTTTTTTTCATAATTCTTTTTGTTTGTCCGATATAATGATCATTGCATTCTTTACAAGGAATTTTATAGATAACATTATTTTTTATATGTTTATTATTATTTTGTTCTAAATTTCTGTTTAGTAAAAAGTTTCCTATTGTTTTTTTATTTTTGAAAGCAATTTTTATATTATTTTTTTGTTCTCTTTTTATTATTTTTCTAAGAGATTTATTTAATTTTGGGTGATAATTAAATGTTATATAGTTATAATTTTGATTTAAATTAATGATTTGGTTATTTTTCTGTTGTATGCAGTTTTTCCAGTAAAAATTCCAAAAAATTTTTTCAATAAAATTAATAGGGTAGTTATTGTTAATTAGCATTTTTCTTAATTTTAGTAATTGATGTGTGATATTTTTCGTGGAGCAGACTCTATGAATTCTTTGTAAAAAATTATTAATTACATTGATTTTATAATGTATAGGTTGAAATGATTTAAAGTTAATCATGATATTTCCTCTTGTGGGTTTAATATAAATATCAAAAGAAAATTTT
>JAHWFO010058079.1:41584-54310 GCA_023313115.1 Rhysida immarginata | reverse complement strand
CTTTTATATTCTAAAATTTAAATCGATCTCTATTTTTTCAATGTTCTGAAGATTATTTAAATCCACGTGATTTTTTTTTAATAATTACCGTAATTTTTGGTATATACGGCGCACCCGTGTATTATGCACATCTGGTCTTTTGCGGGGTTTTGGAAAAAAATTTCCGCGAATAATGCGCATTCCATAATTTAGAGCTTTGCATACTATACAAGTATTGCAAAGCTTTGATGACTCTCGATAACATTTATTCAATTTTTAATTAGGAATTACCTATTTTTTTAAGAATAAAGGAATTTTCATGCAAATCTAGAAATTTGCACATCAAAATCGGAATATTATGCGCACTTTTTTTATAATGCGCAATGACGATTTTTTTAAACTTTTATTTTGTGTAATACGCACATTATGTACCAAAAATTACTATAAACATGGCTACACCACTGTATAGAGTGTAGATATAATCGAGATACATCGCAAAACAGAATGTACACTGGCGGAAAAAAAAATCACAACACCACGAAGGACTTGTGTTAGATGAATAAAATTTGGACAGTATTCAGCTATGGTACTTATTCAATTGATTCAAGTTTCAAGGTTACAACTTATAGGGGGCGCCACCAGCGCCACCTTGTACATGCAAATGAGACATTCCAATGACAGATATAAAGGAGGTCAGACGCGCGTCTGTGTCACTTCAGATATTTGTGGATGTGTGTGATAGAGTACGTAAAACATGCCTCGAAGGCGACTGCGACGTGAATATGGGCAGCTAACCCAATTCGAACGAGGAAGTGTAGTGGGCCTTCGAGAGGGTGGACTTTCGTTCCGTGCTATTTGAGGGACGCATGGGTCGAGACGTTGCCACTGTGTACAACTGTTGGCAGCAATGGTCCAGGGAAGGCAGGATTACCAGGAGACCAGGATCTGGACGACCCCCGGCCACTGGAGACAGGGTTGACCGGCGCATCTGTAGCGTACATTCGGACTGCTGTAGCACCCAACGTCACTCCACGCACAATTTGGAACCGTCTCCTGGCCAGGAACCTCCACTCCAGGCGCCCTGTGGCATGTTTGCCTCTTACCCCTCAACACCGTGCGGCACGTCTTCAGTGGTGTCAAGCCAGAGAGACTTGAAGGGCAGAATGGAGGTCTGTGGTCTTCACGGATGAAAGTCGTTTCTGTCTGGGTCAGAGTGATGGTCGCACAAGGGTCAGGAGGAGGAGTGGGGAAGTCATGTTACCGAGCTGTATCCGTCGTCGGCAACATACTGGCCCCACCCCTGGCGTTATGGTATAGGGAGGGATTTCGTACGACAGCAGGACCCCCTGGTGGTTATCCCAGTCACCATGACGGCAAATGTTTACATTCGGATGGTTGTTGAACACATTGTGCTGCCATTCATGGCTGGTATGCCAGGGGGGCTGTTCCAACAGGATAACGCTCGACCCCACACTGCCGCTGCAATCCAACGTGCCCTTCAGGGTGTTCACATCCTACCATGGCCAGCACGATCACCAGATCTGTCGCTCATCGAGAACGTCTGGGACATGGTCGGACGCCGTGTCAGGGCTCTTTCACAACCAGCAACAACTGTCGCTGATCTGACCATCCAGGTACAACAGGCATAGAATGCAATACCAGAAAATGACATTCGGCATCTCTACGACAATATGCATGCACGTGTGCAGGCCTGCATAGACCAGCGCGGCGACTAAAGTCCGTGCTTTTCACCATGTACAGGGTGGCGCTGGTGGTGTCCCCCTATAAGTTGTAACCTTGAAACTTGAATCAATTGAATAAATACCATAGCTGAATATACTGTCCAAATTTCATTCATCTAGCACAAGTCCTTCGTGGTGTTGGGATTTTTTCCCCGCCAGTGTATTTACAAAACATAATACCATAAATTAAAAAAAAAATTAATAAAAAAATGTAACTCTGTTATTCACCTTCTTCATCAGCTGAAGCTTTTCCTCATATTCTTCCTCCCAATAAAATTCCATATCATTGGAAACGCAACATTTTATGAATCCTTTAACCACAGATAATAAAAGGTGTGTTTTTAATCTGTGCCTTTAACAATGAATTCATTGGAAATACCATTCCATGCAATCTTGATCCATTCACCTAATTGCGCAACATACGTTTTAATTTTTTTCTGTTGGTGTTAAGAGGTACTAATCATCCAGCATACTGTCCGGGACTCAAGAGAAGACGACTGAGTTGCACAATTCCATCACTACACGGCCGAAACGTTTGAGTGAGTTCATTTCTAAAATAGTTGGACAGAGATATTGCAGTTGTTGTCATATTTTTCTGCTGCGTCGCATGTTGTCTCTCCTCGTGTCTGCGTTGTTTATGTTGCGCGCGTGCCTGACAGGTCTTCTCTTGAGTTCCGGACAGGACGTTTTATGTATAGCCTTGATCCAGAGACTGTTAAGATAATGAGACTTGACAATTTTCACTTTTCCTATACTAAAATCTGTAACCGTTTTTATTGGTGGCTCCCTCTGGAAAATATTGCTCAAACTTAAGTGGCAGTTATTATATGGCGTATACCAGCTATTATTATGTGACGTGTACCTTTTCCATTTGCTTCCATCTCCCTTCGTTTCTTTTACTGCATCTTTATATTTATTATTAATTTTTATTTATATATTTTATGCAATTAATGGTGAAAAGGAACTTTCTTTTTTGGATTTCCATTAAAGGAAGAAAGGTGAGAGAGAATTATTTTTTTTAAAATCACATAAGCAAAGTCCAGAGATTCGCCCTAATGTTCTCGAATGATGTTCTAATTCATGCCCTGAATTTATTTGCGTTATTTATGTATCATATTTCTCTTTATCATTTGCATTAATGTCTCTATGGCCATATGTTACCTATATTCACTATTACGGGACTTTCGTGATTTTTTTTGAAGTGAAACTTATGCGGCGACAACAACTTGGGGAGTGAAATGCTTAGAATGAAACGTTTTTCGCGTTACGGAAGTGACGTAGTTCCAACAATCCAACCTTAATTGTTTACAACAAACGGAAAATACTGATTGTTAACATCCGAGATGGAGTGTGACCACGGTCTATAGATATTCATGGTCATCGAGCTTCGGCCATTTTCCATTGTTTCGAAAAGCTAAGGAAAACAGATCGCGCCAGGTGCCGCATAGATCGCACCAGGGCAACACCTCCTAAAGAGAAAGCCTGTGCACGGAAACGTCATACATTGTTACATCGTCATAGTAGTGCATTGTTATCCGTACTTCTACCAATAATAAGCCCTGAATTTGCACTACTATGATGATGTATCAATGTATGACGATTTCCGTGCAGAGGCTTTCTCTTTAGGAGGTGTTGACCAGGGCCGACCGTGACCTGCGATAGAGGTTTTTCATTGAAACTGAAAATGAAAGTAAAATTTCTGTCTGTCGATAGGGCGGCGCTGCAGGGTTTTGGGGCCGATTGTACATGCAGCGCCACTTTTCAATAGAGTTCCCGCCCTATTGGGAGCTAGAAACTTTAGCTTCATTTTCACAATGGAGCTCGATGACCATGAATATCTATAGACCGTGTGTGTGCCCAATACCGCCTAGAGAGAAAGCCTGCTCACGCAAAAATTATGCATTGTTACATCACCTACGGTAGGGACAATTTCGGGCTTATTATTGGTGGATATATGATTAACAATACCCTACCGTAGGTGATGTAACAATGTATGACGTTTTCGCGCTCAGGCTTTGAGTAGAGGTGGTGTTGGTGTGACCGCCGAGAGAGAAAGCCTCATCATAGATAGTGCAAATGCGGGGCTTATTATATTATTTTTTATGATTGTAGTTAAGTGAATCAAACGGAGAGTTCGCTCCCAAAAACAAGTGTAGAACGCATGAGAGCGCATAGAGTTCGTAAAAGAACTGAAGAAGCAATTCCAAACAAAACAAAACAAAAAACATAAAACGAAAGCTAAACAGTCTATAGGACGCGTACGAAATTTTCGAGCTCGTAAAGGACAGCAGTTGGAATCAGATCCGCCATATAGATGATATTCTGAAACCGAAACTCAGTAACTGCGCAAAAGCAGCACCTGCAAAAAACTTCCGTTTTCAACCGAATGTGTAGTAGTGGCTAAGGTCAAAAACTCTCGCCAGTGAGAAGAATTAGCGCTTGGTCGGTCAGAAATCCCGGTGAGAAAACTGTGAGGTCATTTTAACGCGGTCAGAAACGTCAGTACCTGTAGTTAGCGCTGCCATGCCTAACCGGTTAGTCTAACCGTCCTCACCGAGAAAAAGCAAGGCCACCTACACGTAGAAGAGAGATGACCGTCCTCACCGTCTTCTCTCTTCTAGGTGGCCTTGGAAAAAGACGGTTAGCCCAGTGAGAAATTACGTCATCATTATCTCACCAGTGAGGGTTTTTGACCACAGCCAGTGTTAGCACATTTCAAGGCAGGAAACGGAAAAAGGCAAAAAACAAAAAATACCGATAATATACCACATAGCTCCCCGCAACAAAAGTAATTTTAATAAAATAATGCAAAGCGGTGATGAACAGTGGATTTGTGCAGTCGGTCGTTTGGTGTTGCCATTTTTTTCGGATTTTTTGAATTTGACTTCAGATTCGGATAGACCATCGAAAATTAGAATAAGAATGTCTCTAAGATCGACCTTCCGTTTCTTTGCCTTCATCGATAAAATTGAGTTTAAAATTTGGAAGTGAAGTAGTTTTCAAATTAATAAATAATTTCAATAAAACATATGATTGTTGCGGAGCGAAGATTATCCGTAAAATTCGAAGCTCAGTGATTGTTGATTTAATGAAGTCATTGCATGCTCGCGTGTAATGTCATTTTTTGTTAACATCGTTCTGGCCACAGTAAATGTAATCTGTGGTTCTGGCAATGCAGTAACTCGAATTTTCAATTTTTTTTTCTCCCCATTAATAAAGTTTAGATTAATTGTATTGCTGGAGACCTCGTTTCAATGTCAAAAGGACACATTTAAGTTTATTGTATAAAAAAGTACATTATAAAATATTATCAATATTTCTCTAAAGCTTTTGTAACAATTTTAACATTTAAAATAAGACATTGTGCTGTTGCTAGATCATAAACTTGAATTTCTATAAAATACTTGTTTTTTTTTAAATGAATCTTTCATGTTTTAAATTATTGTGTTTTTAATCATTATTAGTAACTAATCCTTTTCACTAATTACATCATCCAATGTTTTTCACCAAGGACAGATGAAGGGGGAGGGGGTATTATCATGCACTTCTGTTCTTTCATCTGTTCTTGTTTGACTATTATCATGCACTTGAAGTTTCACTTCGGTCGGGTGTCCCGCGACACACAAATTTTTTTTCCGCGTGAATTTCTCAAACAATTAATTTCTAAATAATATGGTAAATCATTTACTTATTACGTAGAGATCACACGCTAATAAAATTAGAGCATGAATGCGACAGAACTGACCTATATCATCTGAGAAAATTAGGGAACACTACTCTGAATTTTTACTCATTCTTTACATATGTGATTTTTAAAAAATTAAATTCTCACTTACCTTTCTTCCTCTAATGGAAATCCAAAAAAAAAGATAGTTCCTTTTCACCATAACGATTCATACAAAATATGGCTGCACAAAATTTACGAGCCATTATCTTAACAACAGAGATTAAAATATTACTTTAATTTAAAGGTAAACTCCACGGAAAAAATCGACTTTATTTTTTTTGTAACATAACATTAATCCAGGTTAATCTTTATATATAAAAATTCGGGTTCAGGGTGCGTCTGTAAATGTTCTAAAAACTTTTGAACCACTTATCAGATTGAGCTCATATTCGCACCATATATTCGTTAGGTTCAGAGTAAGGTTTACATGACCCCAAAGGGAGGGGGTGGGGTAAATATAATATATTTTGATTTGTGTTTGTTTGTTTCCTCAAAAGATGGCGCAAGGGAAACGCCGTCAAAATTTCATCAAACAAACAGACCGAGCAACGCCGGGCAGCTTGTTTGCAAAAGCTACAACAGTTCTTTATGGGCCGATCTTGCTGCGCTCTTATTGGCCCGATGGGCAGCTGCTTTCCAACATGGCGACTGTCGGTGAAAAGTGTTTACCAGCTGTGCTTAAAGTAAGTTCGCTGCTCATAAATAAATTCCTTTCTGTGCAATTTTCTTTCTGTACAATTTCTTTCTGTGATTTTTTTAGGATCTTGTGCCTCATGGATTTTACTACAGATTGGTGTCATTCATAGAAGAGGCTCCATTTATGAACGAGCCGAGATTTCAGTCATCATTCCGTGTCAATGTGGCGTCAAAGGAGGAGGCGCAAAGGTGGCTCGTGGAATTTCAGCAACTTTCTTATACAACGCTGCGGATTCGCAATTCTTACCATGAAGACACAGATCGTATTGTATTTAAGGTAGATGAATAGGAGATACTTCAAATTCGTATTCATAGTTAAAAAACGTTGTAAAAGCTAATATCACTGAATTTCACACGTAAAACAATCTTTTTTAAATCGTTCTAGTCTCGTATCGTAAACACAAAGTCGCTGTAAATCATACTACTTTATTTTTATAGGGCAGATATCGCTGTCATCACAATACTCTCCCAAAATTTAACGTGAAAAAGCCTCACGAGAAAAACACATCTTGTCAATCAACCTTGATTCTCACAATAGGAAAAGTTCTGAAGAAGTAAGTATAAATGTTTATATTAACTACGACAAAATGTTTTCTAAGAAGATGTTTTATATTTCCACCAAATGATTATTTTGAATGCTAAATTGTAATCCAATTAAAATAATTGTTTTTTAGTTCATTAAAATGCGTCGCTGCTAAAATTCTGAAATACAAATTGTTGCAAACACTTTTTCAAGTTTTAACCCCTTCGCTCACACTGTCCTATTTTTAGGAATAATTTTAAAAATAAATCAAAGACAAACGAGACATGTAACAACCTCCATCTTACGCTGTCTTTTAATTCAATAAACCCTTTTAATTCATTTGCGCACTGCTTCTATTTATAGGACATAATTTCATATTGAACACTTCTGGCAAAAATATATGTTATTAATAACATAAAATCTAAGTTTTAACCAGTGCAAACAATTTTTTTGCCACCATTAAAAAATTCGTGAGTGAAGGGGTTAATCCAATATTCGAAAGAGAGAGTGAAGGGGTTAATATTTAAATTAAATAAATTAATTTAAATATAATTTTAATGTTATATTTAAATTAATTCCGTTAAAGCTCAAAGAAAAAGGAGATCATTGCACGTTATCCCTGTCTGATTTCGATCAACTACTGCCATAATCACTTGATGTAAGGTCAGAATGAATTCTTTTCAAATGCCTAAACGAAGAGTGCTACCTGCTCCACACAATTTATCACAGTGCATTAGTTCGAATGTTGCCTTGGGAAAAACCCATTCTATAAAAGTCTAACGAAGGTGTTGTGTGCAATTATGATTGCATTTGCTGTAAAGTATTTCAATTACCCTTTTTTCTATTTTTGCAGAGCTAGCGCTATTTAGAAATTTTTTAGCATTTAAAAAAAAACTTTTTCTACATGTTTTAGCATTATAGCATTTTATCTTTTTTTATTTTAGCATCTTATTTTTATCTTTACAAAAACTATAGTATCATTTGTTTTCAAGATCAAATGTACATTGTGTTGTATGTTGTATGGGTGTTGAAAATTACAGTCATTCAAAACTGATAAATAAATTGAATTTTTAAATAAACTTTTTTTGCATCTTTTTATGTTTTTGTCCATTGAATCAGCGCCGGAGAGGCTCTGGCCAATAAGAGCGCAGCAAGATCGGCCCATAAAGAACTGTTGTAGCTTTTGCAAACAAGCCGCCGGGCATATCACCTAGTAGAGTATATATCATTCAAAATTTTTCGATTTTTCCTAATATTTTATTAAGAAAAATGCCTCGGAAAATTGAAAATTTGCGTGGGATCTTCCATTCCCTTCTCCAGAGAGCACGACGGAACAAAGCGTCATTTCCTGCCGCGAGAACCTCGGGGAATTTCGTCTCCGAGATTCTAGTCGCTTTCAACGATGCTACATATCGTTAAGATTTTGCTAACCTGTTCTATGTCGGAATGCCTTCAATTTATTCTCTGTTTGGATGTGTAAATAGAAAATCGTATAGAAATTTCACGTTTCATAGATTTCCACAATCAGAAGCGATTAAAATAAAGATTGGATTGTTGGCCGGACTAAGATGGTCACGTGACTTTTGCGCGCTGGGGCGAAGCCGACGCGAAATAATCAAGCCGTGGCACTGATTTTGTGACATCATGCAAACAGATGGATTTTGTGACGTCTTGCAAAAATAAATTTAAGAACAAAATAAGGATATTTAAAATTTAAAGTAAAATGATTTATTAAAATAGTTATTAAAAGGCATTAATGCATTTTATTCTACTCTATTTGCTTAGTTATCTAAAATACAAAATTCATATTTAAAATACGTCACGAAAACCGATGGGATTTCAACAATGCCAAATGACGTAGTGCCATGGGTTTGTATAGATCGCTTCGGCTTCGGCTGGGGCCCGTTATATCGTTGGCCCCGAGCCGCTTTTGTGTGATGTAACAATGTATGACGTTTCTGTGCGCATACCTTCTGGTCTAGGTGGTGTTGGCCGTGGCCTGTCTTTTTCGTCGGCTACGTGCCACACCAGTTAATATGTTAAGTTTATAGTGCAACACCAGTTAATGTGTTAACAAACTTTCAACCCCCTTTTCCCTCCCTTTGGATATTTTTAAAAAATTATATTTTTTTTAGATTCATGCATTGTCGCCGACTTTACGTATGTGTACAAAATTTCAGCAAGATCGGACTAGTGGAAAGGGTTGAAATATTGATCACAAGATTTCATCCACCAAACATGACCCAAATGGCGAAAGTTATATAAGCGTTGTAAAAATTAGAAATATGTTATAATAAACGTGTTTATTTAAAAAATCTTAATATAACAGTTTAACTTTGCTTTTGGTGTACTGTGAACTATGATGAAATTTAAAGTACAAAAAAAGTGATTCATAACAGCTCCGCAAGCACCACTTCGTCACAACACCGCATTTCTCTTCTTCCCGCTTCTCCTTTCCCTTGGTTATGGCGGCCTGCTTGTTCACGTCAACCGTCGGAAGCATTGATAAGCCTTCACCGGAGCGTTATTTTGGTCGTCGTAAGAAGGTGAAGTCACTGAAGAGCACCGAGAAGCAGGTAGTGCTTCACGTTTACGGCAAGCTGCGTGCCAACCATCCCACAGAGCCAGTCCTGAATATTTTGAAGATGACGGAGGAATTGACGGGAATCAGCTGGAGGATGAAACGTGAGTTCAGGGATGGAAAGTGGATCCTGTCGACTCCGGGGGAAAAACATCCGTCTTCTGCCGGAGGTACTGCTCGTCGTATTTGCGACGATTTCACTTTTGTGTGCGCTCCGTCGAAAGATGCACAGCTTTTTTTTCTGGAACGAGCTCCCCAGCGTGTGCAAGTTGCATCATGAGCTGAAGGATGACCCCGATTTCCCAGATATATCTCACATAGCCTCACTCGAATCCTGAAGAAAATAGGTTTTCGATTTCTCAAACAATCGAAATTTTGCGTTAGTTGATACAGAAGATATAATATGCCAGACGGAAGTATCTGCAAGCATCAGAGAGCAGCGGAGATTGGATAAGCGCATTTACTACATGGACGAAACAAGAGTGAATGCAGGACATACAAACGACAGAAGATGGCAAGGCACCACCATCACAAGCAACCATTAAGTTTTTTCGGCAGGTTTAAGCACAAGAATAACGTCTCCATCTGGCAAAGGAGGAAGATGGATCGTTGTGCACGCTGGAAACGAGGACGGCTTTGTTGTAAACGCTTGTGATATTTTCAGGGCCAAGAAAGGAGGTTGGGGTAATCATGGTGAAATGGACGGATAGTACTTCGAAAAACTGTTTACTGAAAAACTGTTATCAAACATCCATCCTGGGAGTGTCATCGTCATGGACAATGGTCCATATCATCACAGTGTGAAGTTGGAAAGAGTACCAACCTCTTCATCGAGAAAAGATGTGATGCAGTCGTGGTTGACGTCAAAGGGCATCGGATGGGACCATAGCTTGTAAACAAGAGTTGATTCAGCTGGTCAACTTAGCCAAACAGGCATACGATGCTTACAAAATAGGCACACTGGTAGCAGCAGGCCATCTGCCATTCGTTTGCCACCTTACCTTTGCGACCTAAACCAAAAGAAATTGTATGGAGCCAAGTGAAGCAATACATCGCAAGAGAAAACACCACCTTCTTCATGAACGAAGTAGATCGACTTGCGAATGAAGGCATTCCTCGCGTCACTGCTGAAAACTGGCAAAACTATGTTCAGCATGCCATCAAGCAGGAATGGAAGTTTTGGGAAATGGACGGGCTGGTAGATTCCGCAGTAGACACCTTGATGGTTGACGTTGGCATGTCATCCTCCGAGGATGAGTTGAGTGACATCGAACCTTTGGAAGCATGAAGGCGCTCTTCAAGGCTACACAACACAACAGTCCTTTTTAGGACTACCCATTATTGCCTGAAAGATGATTACAATTCCACAATACAATTTTAACTTTCATTTGATTAAAAATTTTTTTTCCCCTTTTCAGCTCTGAATCATATTGATGACCAATTTGAAAATAAAATTTCAAATGCATTTGGTCAAACTATATTTTTAACATGACATGAACAACTGAACATGCAAGGATGCGACCAAGAAGAAAGTCTCATTTTATGGAGCAGCATTCAGGTGCATTGATACACTGAAGCAAAATTATGAACTGACCCGTAACACTGCTCATATTGCCAGCTTACACTGAATCCGACTATAGTGTTGATTGTGACTGCATATCTTGACTGATCAACACAACCTGTGATTCTAACGGTGTCCCTGTTACTTGAATCCGATATAATCTTATTTCATTGCGTTGTGTTATTCTTTGGCTCATAAGTTCACGTAGTCTCATCTATATTGCTTTATTGGATATTCTACCCATTTCCTAGATGACATTAATATTGATTTAATACAGGGGCCACAATACCACCTTAGTTCTAAGTCAACGGTATAAGAAGAAACACCAGAAATCACTAATTCTATGAAAAAGTGGAATCCGTTTCTTTTACCTTATTTCTATAATTTCTTGTTTTTCAGTTTAAATCGCAAACTTATTTGGAAATTGTGCTTTTAATTTTTATTAATAAAAATCCCTTAAAGGTTAATTCTGAAATCTAATTTACAAGGTGCACTCGGTGCTGTAAAAATTGTCCTCCTTCACAACCCTGATTACAGCCCTCTTTTAAAATTAAAAATTAAGTCTGTTTTTTATTGTTCGTAATGTTTGTGCTCATTCTTTATTCTATAGTAAGTGTTGGAAATGAAATAACAAAAAATGCCATCATAGATTTATTTAAATATTAACTGAATAATAAATTGTTTTCTTTTATCAAAAACATGAGGATAATGCATAACTCATAATACCAATATAGAACAGCAGAGCAAATTCAAACATCAAATCAAAAAAACACAATCTGAGAAATATATTTTTTTTGGTTCTTATTATTTCAAATGTAGTTCAATTCAATCTTCTGAGCAGTTTGCTGGATCGAAGTAAGTATCACCAGAGCATGCCTAGACAAAAGAATCAAATTGAAAGTCTTAATATTGCTAAATCTTAATTTAAAATTAAATTAAATTTAATTTGTTTATAAGCTATGAAAATGACAATAAATATAATCTTAAATGTAAATTTTAAGCTAACCGCTTGTATATGTTCTACGATGCACAAGTACTTCCCTTCCTATAAAAACAAAACGAGTAGTTAAGTAGAGAAGAGAGTTAAGACATTTTCAAATGACACTTTGGCGTGCGGCAAGAAGGATTCCTCCGACTGTATACAGTTGATTGCGCAGAAGAAGGCAATACATTCCGGATGCATGATTCCCTTCTTTGTTTTACATGGTAAGTGGGGATTCAATTCTGGAATCGCTATTATTTATTGCTGTATGATCGACTTTCAAGAATGATTTCTTTATACAGACGTTATTATGTACTTTGCTTATCTCTGATGATTGTTCCAACAAATGTTACGCACGTGATCAAAAGGTGGCTTACGGATAACTATCTAGAATTAAAATACTTAAAATCTAAAGTATTTCGTTCCAACATTCTGCACCTTAAATTATTCTTGATTCTGAACTTATTAAATCAGCTATATCAATTAAATTATTGTGCGTTATTCCTCTCTTGAAATGGTCTTTGCATTGTGAAAAGCTCTTTCTACAGCCATTTATCATTTATCTATATACAGGGTGTTTCATAATTAGTGTCCAAATAACGACTCAAGGGGAACAGATTGGGGGAAAATGATTATTTGGTTTTAATGTCCCCTAATTCAGAATAAAAACATTTCGCGTCCCTGGGGGTGAAGGGGTAAATTTTGAAAATTCTAATTTTCTAGGGATAGGGGTTAGACCCCAAGTGTTATTTAGAAAGTTGTAAAATGTGGGTTTAGCAAAAAACCCGGTGAAAAAAATCTCATCCCCTGCCCCCTTTATCGAGTGGGTAAAGTGAAAGGTATGGCTAGCTAATGTAGACAAAAACAGAAAAACTCATTAGAAACTTATTAGAACAGTTTCAGATTTCATAAATTTTTTCCTGGGGGGGGGGGGG
>JAHWFO010058079.1:0-41484 GCA_023313115.1 Rhysida immarginata | reverse complement strand
TTCCTGGGGGGGGGGGGGAGCCCGGTCGAGTTTATTAGCTTTTCAGGGTAACGACTTATTCATTCTCATTAATTTTCCAAATGTAGGCCCTACTGTTTTCTAATAAGTATGGAGTTGTCCACATCGGCTAGCCATACCGTTCACTTTACCCACTCGATAAAGAGGGCAGGGGATGAGATTTTTTCACCGGGTTTTTTGCTAAACCCACATTTTACATGATGCTTTACAACTTTCTAAATAACACATGGGGTCTAACCCCTACCCCTACAAAATTAAAATTTTCAAAATTTACCCCTTCACCCCCAGGGACGCGAAATGTTTTTATTCTGAATTGAGGGACATTAAAACCAAATAATTAATATTCATTTTCCCCCAATCTGTTCCCCTTGAGTCGTCTTTTGGACCCAATAGACGGGACACCAATTATGAAACACCCTGTAAATAAAATAGGACATCCACTCACTGACTCACCGACTCATCATCGCACAGCAAAATCTACTGGGGCCACCAACTCGAAACTCGGTGGGGTCATTGGACGGACCGTATAGGGGTGTGCTAAGACGGGGTTTTTTGAAATTCGGACCGCCTGCCTCCCCAGGAGCCAGAAAAGAGTTGCCTGGCTCCGCCCTCAATGAACGCAGGTCTTCGAAATTTTGCAAAAAGGTTACCGAAAAGCGTGAGACAAGCACTCCAGATAAATATAAGTTTTCCAAAATTATAGCTGAGAAATTAGCGTTTAATCTTGTAGGTAGGTTTTCGGCCATACAGTTGGATTATTAGCTTAATTATTAAATATAACTCTACAATCGGAAGTCTTTTTGAAAAATAAACTTTAAATGCTTCATAGCCTTTTTTATCCTAATCTAATTCGAAAAATATAGTTTATGGAATCTTGTCTAACTTCCTTCACTCATTCATTCATTTACAAGAAAGACGTGTTTACGTTTTCAGTGCCTCAGTTTGTATGTCGTGATTAATCAACATAGGAAAGGAAGGAATCGGTCTTGCCACGGAAAAGTGTTATGTAAAAGAAATTTTTCTTAACCTAAAATTCCATTTAAATTTAATCTCATTTCTTTGGGAAACCAGAAACCGACGCATGGTTATTTTACTAAGAACTTTATTAAATGAATTACTCAATTATTTTGAACTGCAACTTTTGTATATAATTTTACCTCTGCTTGATCGCATTCCTCGATATTTTCTAATATTTTGTCTCTAGTCTGTAAACAGAGCCAATGTAAAATATACTTTCCATATTCAATTATTTCAAAGCTGGCAGTTTTCAAATTATAAAATAAAATTTGAAGAATTAACTTACACTGTTATCTTTGGCAAAATAATCGATATTCAAACGAAGATACGGGTAATCTATCTGACCGTCTTTTTCCTGTTTTAAAAAATAGTTAGCTAGACTGGTTCATTCACGACAACTCTCGTTCTTACACATACTTTCACAAAATTTCGCTTTTAGATACTATCTTAACACTTATAAAAATTAATCGCAAAATATTTACTACTGGTTGAGGTTCGACAAGCACGAGACATTTCATGGAGTCAGCTGTCTGGAATGGAAATTGGAATTTAAAAATTATAATGTTTGTATCTTTATTCCGTTCAATATTTATCTGAGTTAAATAAGAATATGCAGGGTAAATCAAAAAATTTCCGATTATGTTTTTCATTACGAGATATGTAGTTTAGAAGGCATAAAAATTCTCTCAAAGTTCACATAACCCATTTGCCGGTCCCGCGTTTGTTCCGCAGGAACTGTCAATCTCAGAAATTATCATCCAGAAGTTCCGATCATAAATCAGCGTTAAATTGATGAAACATATCCATCGTTGCGACAATAAATAAAAATACAGTTTACAAATTGTAGCAATAGTCATTGCTTCAGTAACTGAACGCTGGATTGATATTTGGGACTGCAACAAATGAATTTTTCAAGTTTGATGTTTACGGTTAAACGCCTGGAACTTTCACTTAATATTTGTAATTTTTCTGGAAAACTTGATGAGATTCCTTTTTCATCAACACTAATTGTTGAAAAAGTCATGGAAATCGGCTATCTTTTTTGATTCACTCTATTTAGGAAGAAAAAAAAAAGAACAATTCTTACGGCGCATTTTCCTGCCTCAAATCCACAGTCTTTAATAAACTTTTCGAATGGTTCCTATATTAAAGAAATAATTTATAAAAATAAAAAATAAAACTTCTTATGACATTGTCCATAATTAATAATGCTTTTACTTATAAAATACACTGTTGTGTAAAGTTCCTTCATCGTCAGATCTCCTATACGGTAGCTACTGTTGGAACCGAAAACTCCATGGCTGTCATAATTAAAACTACTACTCTGAAATCTCGGAAATTTTTTAGCCAATTTCTGGGAGTAAGTCTATTATATTTTATACCAGTGAATTTGATATGGAATGATCCATTGGGTAATTAAAGCCAGAAAATATAAATTTACATGGTGTCTCACCTAAAGAGAACCAACAGCTAATTTCTAAAATACAAATCTGACAAAGTACTTTCAAAGAAAGAGTTATTGTACTTTTAAGTGAGGGTTTTTTTTTATGTGGATTCCATTTCAAAAAAAACCAACAAAAAAACAAAACGACACCATTTCGAATATGGAATTCAACTTTGATATATGCAAAGAAAACTCCTATTTTAATAGTAATTTCAGATTGTACACAACTTTTGAGAAATGGCTTATTCTTCATGTTTTTCCAATTGATCCAACTGATTAGCTGGGGGGATGTGATGTGTTTGGATTTAAAGGCATAAAAACAGAAATTGCTTATCATTTATTATAACAACATCTATTATAATAAATTGCTCATTCCAACAAATCCAACTGTTTTCCGTACAGAGCTTCCCTATGATATTCGTTACAGTGCCCTTCAATGTACGTTGACACAATGTATTAGGTCATGTTCTTATTTTACTCGCCGTGTTAAAACTTATTATTTTTATATACAGTAATTTTTACTCT
Source organism: Rhysida immarginata (assembly GCA_023313115.1). Taxonomy (NCBI): domain Eukaryota; kingdom Metazoa; phylum Arthropoda; class Chilopoda; order Scolopendromorpha; family Scolopendridae; genus Rhysida; species Rhysida immarginata. The sequence goes on along the minus strand of JAHWFO010058079.1, from coordinate 38,480 downwards.
TCTTTGCCCTTCGCTCTGTGTTGTATTGAGTTATTATTTAACCAATTTGGAGTTTTAATTTAACCTTTTGAGATTGTTCTGTTTACCTAAAAGTGTAATCATCCCTGGAAAAGCTGGGTCCTCTACTAAGTCTATATACAGGGTGATTCAAATTCAATGTAAAAAAAAACTTGGAGGGGAGGTAGTATGGGTGGTTCTAAGCAAAAACATTCATATGAACATGGGTCCGAATTTGAAGAATAACTGAGATAGGAACAGAAATAAAAATGCTACCACCACGATAAACAAATTATTAACTCAGGTTCTCTAACGGTTAGGATAATGAAATTTGGGGGAACAATAGGGTACGTAAAATTTGAACGAATTCTAACGAGTGGTTTCCGCGTTATTCAGTCAACATCGTAACCCGTGCTCACATGCGAGTACTACCCAGCACATGTTAAAAACTGAGCCACCGAGGCCGATGTAAGATTATCTGCTTTCCTGAATCGACAGTTTCCATATAATGCAACAATTTATGAAATGAGCTACCTGTAGAAATTTTAATTTATTTACTTCATTTAATTTAATTAAGAATTAAGAATAATTACAGAATCCAACCAACCAGGGCCAGAATGGCCAAAGGCCGACGAGTTAGGTCCCTGGATGGATGGAAAATAAGAAATACAATAAAAAAATAATAAGAAATACAATCAGCATAAATGATAATATGAATGAGATAGATTAAAAGGGACTGTAGGAGAAGTTAGAGAAATATTTTTTCAGTCTGCTTTTGAAAATGGATAAGGAAGGGGAAGAGCGTATTTCGTTTGTTAGATTATTCCATAGTCTGATTCCTGCAATAGTAACGCTCTTAAGTTGGTAAGAGCGTTTAATCAGAGGGAAAGTGAGAGAGTCATTATTCCGTAAATTATAAGGTCCTAACGATTTAGAGTTGAAGTAGTCAAGGGGAAGAGAAGAAACGAGCTTGTTATTTAAGGCTTTAAAGATGAAAAGCGCAAGATAATAAGAGTGCAATTGAAAGATGGGCATAATACCTGCTGAGGGAAAGAGATGGGAGACGGGGTCGGATTTTTTTAGTTTAAACAAAATTCTGACAAACCATTTCTGAATACGATGTAAGCGTTTTAAGTTTGTTTTGGTGGTACTACGCCAAAATTCAAGGCCGTAAATAAATGATGATTGAATGAGAGCAAAATAGAATAGCAGCAGAATGGTTTTAGGCAGAAAATGAAGCCGTGAGAAAAAGACCGAGTTCAAAGTAGAAGATATGGGCATCCCAGAAAAGATTATAAGAAAGATGAATTTCTAGAAATTTATAAGATTTAGTAAGAATGAGTTCCTTTGTATTATAGCGTAAGGTAAAATTAACTAAGTCAAGCTTTTTGTTACGTTGGTGGAAGATTATATAAGTGGTTTTCTCAAGATTTAATTGAAAGTGATTTTGGCTGTTCCAACTTAATAATTTGTTAAGTACTGTATTAAACGAGTGTTGAATCGCGGAAAGAGTAAAGTCAGCGTAAAGTAGAGTTGCGTCATCGGCGTAAAGGATCGAGGAAAGAGGGTCTAAAGTCGAGGGGAGATCGTTAATAAATAAATTGAAGAGAAGGGGGGGAGAGGATGGAGCCTTGGGGAACGCCGATGTTACGCGTTATGGTGGACGAGGATTTGTTAAAAAGGGTGAGGGTATATTGTCTATCTTTTAAAAAGCTAGACTTTTTGACTTCTATTCATTTGACTTATTAACAAGTTGACTTACTATGACTATTATATTAAGACTCAAGTAGATGACTAATTCGTTCTATTCATTTTGTTCATTTTTTGTCTAATGAACAAATTCTGTATGATCTCTTTTTCGAATGGAATACTTTTGTATAATGAATAAATAATAATTTAAAACATGTAATCATATTTAAATGAGAAAAGTTTGGAATGTTGTTACTTACCCCAGGATGCGTAAGACATTCGTTACTGTATATCAAACACTACAAAGAAAATATTTTATTATATAGAAACCATGTATGATTCCAAAATGAATAATAATAGTTTATAGTAAAAACACAAAATAAACCTCTAGATGATGATAAGAAAATTAATTTTAAATTTACACTCTATATTCTAATAACAGTGATATATTACATCTTCAGCAGCAGCAAGAACTCCACCGAATGCGAAGATGGCTAGGGCAGCAAAAATCATCTTTGAGGGTTTTCCTTGATCTCTGGCAAATAATCTGCTATCAAGAAGAAGAGGTTTAAGTTTGATGGAGAAATCAGCTAATAATCATACAGTATATATACACACGAGATTGAGGAAAGTTATGCTTAAATTCGCTGTCAGGACATGACAATTAATTGGAGAAATTTTCGTTGACATCTGTTGCACTTTGCAAATGTTGAGTGATTCATTGGTAAAACTATTGTTATCCAAAAGATTCCGGAAACCATTTTAAAATATTAAACTTGAGAATATAAAATATTTCGCTTTAAAAGTATATAAAATCTCTTCAGAACTTTTATAAAATATACCAAATGATTTAACATATTTATTACTGAATAAGTAAAATTTTAAAATACTTTCAAGAGTATAATTATACTTTTTCAAGTATAGGAAAAATTTTAGCAAAAATTGCGAAAGTTATGTCTGTGCATCAAATATGTAATTACATAATCTGATTTCAATTTTTTTTTCAATAATCACTCAGGTGCAATATAATTATCTCTTCGTATTGCTTGATCCGAATAAGCATCTACTTCAATATGTTTTTCGAATAAAAAATGACATTCTTGATAATATATACTTAAAAATTTGCTATTCAAAGATATCAGTAATTATAACAGGCCAATTCGATAAAAAAAAAAATTCGCTTAGCAACTGTCAGTGAGAAGTCATCTTGCCTTTTTCTGCTGGCTCTAAGGCAATCAAAAGCAATTATAGTAATCCTCTTTAATTCGTAAAATATTATATTGAAATAGAAAGGTGGAGACGGAAATTGACAATAAGTAAAACTATTCTTAAAGCTATTTAAATTTAAAAATATTAAAAGGAAATTTAATTGTTCAGTGTTTAATTATTTTTTTATTATTTAGATAAAATTCTATTATATAAAAAAATTTTTTCATAAATGATTTCAGCATGTGTTTTAGAAGACACATTAAAAACGTTTAAGAGCTTCGGGCGTCTCTTCTTTATCGACGAGATTAGACAATTGATTGATATAAAAGGAACAAGGAAACATACAAAAGATATCAGATGATATACTGGAATAATTTTCTGTATATACGAATCACATTCCAGATGTGCTTTTTTTTTTTAAAGCTTTACCTTGGGAATAGCATAATTTTACGTCCCGGTGTAGTGGGAAGATTTTTGAATTTTATACTCTCTCCTCCAAAAGCTAAGCACGAAATGCATATTTTGCGGTAATATTAAAAACCAATTAGTAGTTTCCAACCAAATTTTCTGTAGTGTTGCATCGGAACATGCAAATGCGGAATTTTCTGAAATAATAATTGGGACAGCACGAAATATGCAAATTAATCATCTAGATATAAGGGGAATTCCTTCTGGTGGTTATTACATCAGCTGAGAACTTTTCCAAGAAAATCGAGGATATGCATATGTAAAAAGACGTTCCGTTTCAGGCCGTCCTAAAGAAAACTTCTTTCGACGGCTTCTACAAAGGTATAGGAAGAGATGGTCCTCGAGTATAAGTGATAAAAGTAAGTTTAATTAGCAGAGCAATTTATAACTGAATACAAAAGCTGATATTCCCTATCAGCAAAAAATGAAAATCTAATTACAAATATTCTTTAGGAAATTTCAATGATGTAGCACATAAATTGATACACATACAGGCTGTTTACTAAACATACGGTAATATTCAAGGGATAATTATTTTGAGAGTCTTTTGTCCTTTGATGATCTTCGGAATGCCGCTTTATTTCATACCGGCTGATAAAGGTTTCTCGACAAAAACTATCTTTTATTGCCTAACAATAAATCAGTCCCTCCGAGAAAATCTGCATTCCCCCCCCCCCCAATTTTATAATCTAAAAAAACGATTTTCTCGATCGTAGTACATTGTATTTAGAAAATGTAAAAGAGCTCTGTCTTCTTTCGTTTCTCATTTCCGAACGAATGATATATCATATGCCATATGTTACCATAGTCCTAAAGACCAATGACTACTACCCCCCAACTCCGAACTTTTTGAGACAATTTGGCAATTTCACCTAGAGGAATCTGCATACCGACTTTCACTCCTTTGCTTACCTAAATACACGTAGACCTTTTGGTCCCCTTTATCTCCCACTCCCGTAACTCCGACCCCAGTGAGCCATTCAAAACCAAATTAAATAGTGAAGATACCCATGCCTATAGTAAGCCATTCTGAATTTCAATCTTCTACCTCAAAAAATGCGGAAATTATGAAGGGGACGGACGAACATTGTGAAACCACAAGTGCTCCATTCTTCTGCTACAAAGTTGTTTTTAATCCGATTTCTGCATTTTCCACTGGAGTATACACAACACATTGAATACATTCCTTAGCTGCTGCAACCCCGTTTTTGGTGTGTATTTTTGTCTGGAAAGTGTCAATGTTTTTATTAATAACTTGTGAACTACAACAGATAACTGAAATCCGATTGCAGAAATGAAATGCTGAGAAAAAGCTGATGGTATTTGATATTCCTATCAGTAGTTTTGAACGGATATATATGAGAGAAGAACGAGACACAAAAACCCTGGAATACAATAAATAATTCATGTTATATCTCACGTTGTATTGTAAAATAAGATGAATAAATGGAGTCCAAATAACGATACGGATACAATTTTTATTTTGCCGACGCGTTTCGGTTTACACCATTGTCAAGGCTTGGCTGGATTGTAACAAGTAAAATTATCGTTGACAGTTATTTATATAGCTTATAGGAGAGAGTTTTCCACCAGTCAGGGTTAGAAACGAAGTTCCCATTCCCTGGCTGGTGGATTACATAATTGATCATTGGTGAAGCCAGAAAAAGAGAAATCGCCACAACATATGAGCTAGCCAAAAACAACGCATTCCCGAAAAGAATAATAACGGACATAAAAAGAAAGGAACGAATACAACAACCTACCGATAACAAAAGAGAGAAAGGATACCCAACGTTCACATACCACAACCCACACATCAGAAAAATCACTAAAATATTTCAGGAACAAGGAATCAGAATCGCTTTCAGAACACAGAACAATAGTAGAATCATACTCAACCCAAAAAAGAAGAACGAAGGAGGAATATCTACCAAATGGCCGGAGTATACAAACTGAAATGCCCTGATTGTGGCTCATTTTACGTCGGATGTACCAAACGCTCCTTTAAAACAAGATATAGAGAACATCGACGATTATGGGTGAATAACGACCATAATTCAGCATTCGCGGAACACTTAGTCCACAATAAACATAGAATTATGGAAATTTCAGAATGTATAGAGATACTGTGGATAGGCCAGTACCCAGCACGAATATCAATACATGAAGAAATGGAGATAAGGAAATACAGAAGGAAAGAACAAGAACATTTGCTGAATAACCAAACATCGTTTGGAAGGGACGCGTTAATCGATTTCTTAATAGACATCCCCAAAAATAACCGGAAATGAAAATCGCCTTGCAAACTCAATGAAGACACCAACCGGAAATGAGCCTTCTAATAGGTCCGCCTAATAATCACCAATGATCAATTATGTAGTCCAACAGCCAGGGATAGGGAACTTCGTTTCTAACCCTGACTGGTGGAAAACTCTCTCCTGTAAGCTATATAAATAACTGTCAACGATAATTTTACTTGTTACAATCTAGCCAAGCCTTGACAATGGTGTAAACCGAAACGCGTCGGCAAAATAAAAATTGTATCCGTATCGTTATTTGGAATCCATTTATTCATCTTGATCTCGCAACGATACTACAATACTCATTTCCAAAAAAGTTGGGACAGTGCAACATATAAGAAGAACTCCAACACATTTGTTTGGATTATTGTATTGCCGTTTATTTCAACGCATTACAATACATAAACGATAAATTAGGCATGGGATCACATATCTTATATGCTTAAGAAAAGATACAGGTGGTTTTCCTGTTTGGCACGTGCAACACACTCCCAAAAAAGTTGGGACAGGACGGCGTTTACCACGGTGTGGCGTCACCTCTCCTCTTGATGACACACTGTAATCTTCTGGGCATCGATGACACCAATCTTTCTAACACCGTAACCGGAATTCTGTCCCATTCCTGTTGGATATAGGTTTTCAGCTGTTCAACTGTCCGGGGTCGTCGCTGTCGTAGTTTTCGTTTAATAATACGCCAAACGTTTTCTATAGGCGACAGATCCGGGCTGCAAGGGGGCCAGTCCAACATACGAATGCGCTGCCGACGTAGCCATGCAGAAGTTATGCGCGCTGCATGCGGTCTGGCTTTGTCTTGTTGAAATATACACTGACGTCGTCCAAACAGGCGCTTCTTAGATGGCACCATAGCTTGTTTCAGGATCTGTATATACGCTTCAGCATTGACGGTGCCATTGCAGATGTGCAAGTCTCCCATTCCATGGCCACTAATACAGCCCCAGACCATGACAGACGGTGGTTTCTGTACCGAACGCCTGTAGCACGCGGGAATATCCTTTTCGTCTTTGGTTCGGAGTGTACGGCGTCCATTATTTCCGTAAACAATCGTAAAGGTTGAATCATCGGACCACAATATGTTCTTCCAGCGTGCTTGGGACCAATTGCGATGGGCTCGAGCCCATATCAGACGGCGACGTTGCTGTCGTTTGTTGATGTATGGCTTCCGTTGTGCACAGTATAACTTAAGTTTGCATTTGTGGAAGCACCAGCGTACAGTATTCAACGATAATGGCTTCCCGAAGAAATCGCGGGCCCACGTGGCTATGTCCGTAATCGCAGCATTCCTATGCGTGACGCAGTGACGTCGGAGGATCCGAAGAGCTCGAGCATTCAGAATAGGTTTTCTACCTTGGCCTTTCCGAACTGTGATCTCACCACTATCTCGGTAGCGCTTGATAATATTATGTACTGTAGATGATGACAGGTTAAATCTTCTGGCTATTGCACGCTGAGAAACGTTGTTTGTGAATTCTTGAATGATTCGAATACGAAGATCTTCGCTAACTGGCTTGCCTCGACCCATCGTCCCGAATAAGTTACCTGAACGACGGATGGCAACTGTTATTTATACGGAATGTAGTACGACGTCTCATTCTAGATTATTCCCGAACAATTCGGAAGGTTCCACTGCTAACGGCGCTTTCTACAACGTATGTCCCTATTATTTTGGAACGTGTTGCAACACCCCCATTCAAATGAACGTCCCGGCCACGATACAAAATGTTTTGGTGCACACAGTATATTTATATCATTTCATAAACGTATCTGCTATTTTGTATTCGCGAGAAAGTTTTGTTACATCATCCCTTTTTGTTTTTTTCTATATATTTTGTACTGTCCCAACTTTTTTGGAAATGAGTATTTTAGACCAATGGACTACTCAAATATTGTATATTGTTAATTATTCATAAATGTCCATTTTACAATTCAAAGTTTTATTCATTTGGAACTAGTCGACTTTCGTCCTTTCGGACATCTTCAGATTCGTTACAACAGATTTTTAAATTTCTTACAATATAAGTATTTTAATTTTGAACAATATTGGTCTATTCATTGTTAATGTTTTTCTCAAAAGAAAACAATGTTTTTCTATTATTTATCCGTAGTTTTAGATTTTAAAAATTTGTTTATACAAAAGTTACACATTTAAAGTTGTGGTTTACATAGTTTTAAAAATCATATGGGGTAAGTGACGCCCGCCATTGTCGATACACTGGGTGAACCGAATTCTGGTGTTTCTCATCACTCTCTCCAGCATATTGATGGGTATGTAGGCTGTCTCTCCTTGAATGGTTCTCTTCAGGTCGTCCAGAGTCTTTGGGCCCATTAGTATAGACATGGGATTTCAAATACCCCCATAAAAAAATCACATGGAGACATATCGGGAGAACACGCCGGCCACCCCAAATCGCCTCTCCGTGAGATGAGGCGCCCTGGGAAGTGATCTCGCAACACAGCCATCGATGCCCTTGATGTATGGGCCGTTGCTCCGTCCTGGTGAAACTATAGGTCCCCCAAGTCCATTTCATCCAGTCATGGCAAAAAAAACCCTCCTCGAGCATGTTTGAGTATCGACAATAGGTTCACATGGGTTCACCCACTGCATCGACAATGGTGGGTGTCACTTACCCCATATGATTTTTAAAACTATGTAAACCACAACTTTAAATGTGTAACTTTTATATAAAACAAAAAATAAAACTATATTCTTAATATTTTTTGTTTTATTGCAATACGAAATAAGGAAGTTATGCTGCCGCACCCTGTATATTCTTTATAAATCTTGTGCTTCTTATTAATTAGTCTTAGTAATGATACTGTAATCCATGTTTTTTTTGGATAGGATGAGGATCGAGTAAAGGTTTTTATAGGAAAATATTTATTGTAACCATTCACAAAATGATTAAAAAAAATTTCAAAATTTAAATCGGAATTGCGTTCATTTAATAATAACGTATCCCAACTAGTTTATTGTAGATAAGAAGCAAAGATTTGTCTTCTGTGCAATCTGTAATAGAAAAAAGAGATACAAATAAAAGCGGACGGCATTTCTTTGCAGGTGGTGGTCAAAATGTATATCCTAAGCTTCAAGGCAGATGCGAAACCTCTTAACCATATTGGCTGCCACCTTCTTTAGGAGTGTAGAGTTTATAGATATAATCTCTTTTGTTGGTACACCCTACCTATGAAAAAACAGTGGAAAAAAACCTTTGGTGATAAATCATGTAATGGAGGCGGAAGGAATACAGAATGCCTGGTTGCGTTTAGAATGATTATCCGTCAGTTGTGTAAGTAGGCGTATTGCCCCATTAGGTTGTCTATCTATTGAATTAGTAAAGAGGAAAATTCTTTTCCTTTTTTTCTTTTTAGTGAATGCGCATGGTAACTGCATTTCCTTTCGTTATAGAATAGAGTGTACAAAAGATTTAAGGGGTTTGGGGACCAAAGGGGTATGGGGACCAAAGAAGTTTGGGAAACGCTGCTCTACATAGTTTAACAAAGTTCAAGGTTCGGGTTTATATGAATCAGCCTGTGTTAAGTATTAAAAAGAAATTTGATATTGTCACACACACATATCAGAGAAAAAAAATGTTGTTGCTATGCTAGGAGAAGAAATGGAGCATAAGGCCAGCTGTTGCATCACGCTACTAATTTATGACACACAATTTCCCTGCCAACAGTTACAAATGAAATTGGCATATTGCATTAACGTTGTTTATTAATCACATCCAATTATAATTTATTTAGTGGAATTTATAATAGCATTTGGTTATTTAGACATTGGCTTCAACGCTGAATATTTTGCATGTGCGATATGTTTTTGAAAATTATCTTTAAAAATCTACACTGAAGTGATTATAAAGTTTTGGAATAAAATTCTCCTTTTATTATAATTCTGATAGTACATCGATATATTGAGTAATAGACGATTACATTGGCGTACCTCCCCTTCCACCTTCTGATGAATTCGACATATGGAAGACTTAAAAATGGAAGTAATTTTAGATGAAATAAACGTTCTCGTCACGCAAACTATCCATTAATATTAAAGCTCTTTATTGCAGATCAATCAATATATTTCTCTATTTTTATTATAAAATTCGAGAGAATAACCTAACCAGTAAGTATTCAAAAAGATGGAGCAGATTTCAAATATTAATTTAATGAAAGAAACAGATTCTGCAAATTACTGGATAGAGGAAAGTCAAATTGAACTGGCAGCAGATTTCATACCGCACTTAAACTGCATTTCCATAACTCGCTTTTTGCATGAAGCTTGAAGCTTTTAGCGTTTTGCGTGTGATTTTTAAAGATTATGCTATCCTGAATATTAAGCTGATATGCGCTAGTTCCGTGAAGCCAGTGTTGCCAACTTTCGTTTGTTATTTCTAGCTAAAATTTTCTTTAAAAACGGCTGAAATCGGCTATTTTTTTTCTTTTTGCAGCTAATTTTATACAATAATTTTATAAAATTACGATATGAAAATTTACAATACGGAGGCAACTTTACAATTTACAATTAAAGTCCTGTCCACCTGAGCATAAACTTACAAAGATACAAATGCTCAACTGATGAGAAGAAGAGCAAACGAAGAATAAAATTTGAATACTTAAGTTTATTGGATTTCCCAGATTTAATCTTGTGGACTTTCGATTTTCTCTTCGAATGTGGTTACGGAGAGACAGGGCTTTTTGTTATTCAGATAAGAAAGCTGGTAACGATCTTTCTATAAGTATTTCGTAAATGCTACAACATTTATTGTGCCTTCTTAATCCAAATTTTTCTACCATGAGTGCATTCAGCACTTTAAGTTCATTGCGTTTCTCAATTTTGATTTTAATTTGTTCATACTAATGAATATTTTTTCGACTTCAACATTTGGGTAAGGCAATATTAATACTGAAATTACTAACTTTGACAGCTCTTTAAACGGTTTACCTCCAGATGCATCCTTATAAAGTAATACCTCGCCCCAGAAAGCATCAATATAAAGTTTATTATTCCAATCAATATTTTAGGTCAATGACCATTGAATTTCAGCAGGAGACACAGTTTCCGCATAGAGGCCCCCTTTGTTTCTATCAAAATCACAATAAGGAAGTTGCAACCTTAATTCGATTGATGCGCGGCACACTCTAGTGACTGTTAGAAAAACTAACGACCTGTACGCGTGCCTAATGCCATGGTAGAAAAACGTTATGTTGGAAATTATCGCTGTGTTGTTAGATGCCATAAAAATGATTCCAGTCTATTTTTAGTTCTCCTTTATCAAAGAAAGATCCAGGAAGGAGGAAAATGTAGATTCAAGCTATGAAGCATATCAGTTAAAATTATACAAACAAGAAAGATTATCATGAGCAAGTGACGGAAGACGAAAAAGACGCACGAAAAGAGGGCGTTGATGAAAAGCAGGCGTAGTTGTCTTCCAAGAGGGGCCTGCGATGAAATTATTTAAGATTTTTTGTTTATATTTACTTCTAAATACAACAAAATAGTGCCCGGACAAATTTGACCAAGATCGTACACCACTTGATGAATAAAACTGTCTGAAGGAAGCTAAGTTAACGATAAAGTATTCTATAGTCCAAGGAGGTTAATCTATGACTGTCCGTGCATAATGATGAATGATAATTTAATAATTTAATTCATTTAATAATGAGAGAAATAAAAAGTAGTAATAATTTTTTTTGTTTTTGGGTAGAGAAAATGGAACTATGTGTAGTCCAACCAAGAACTCTAAAATTTATTCTAGACATTTTGTAAATGGTAAACCTTTTTACCACAAAATATCACATTACATGCCTACAATATTTCCTCCTATGTATAAAAAACACCATTAACAAATACGTCTACTGAGAGGTTTCTAAGGCAATAAAAATAATTTCTTCCTTTTCTGATTATTTTTTTTTCTAAACAATCGTTCCCAATCAACAATCGATTGAAAATTGCACCACAATGTCATACTCATTTTCTTGAAGAAAGCAGGTGTACTTTAAAATGTCCAGTGTTTACCCACTGTGTAAGATTAATCATGGATGAAGAAAAGATGGATGGGACACTCCATTGCCGTCCTCAGTGAGTTTGATCTTGGGGCGACATCTGGAGCTTTGCGTAGTACTAAATATAATCATCTGCTTACATTAGATTAATAAATTAAAAATAGACTAATAACAATAAAATAAAAAATATAAAAAAACTTTCTAAGCACACTTTTATCTTAAAAAACCACTTAATATATGAATTTCCTTTTTAAAAAATTTCTAGTACCACGCAAATCGAAACGATGGTGGTGAAGTTTCGGTTTAGTACTACGCAAAGCAGAAACTGAAACTATTTTTCTTTGTTTCCCAGACAGATTTGGTTTAGTACTACGCAAATCCACAGAGAGCGTCACTGAAAAAAAACTCACGCTCGACGCATAGGAGTGTCCCATCCATCTTTTCTTCATCCATGGATTAATCTTACAACGTGTGTTTACCCAAGGTTATTAGAATAATAAGGTTGCGCGCTCAGGAAGGTTCCGTACGATTGGTCGAATTCAAGCAAAGCGGAAGACGTCATCCAGAGGCAAGCGGCGCGGAAGGGACTGAAGCGATTTAACAGAAAACGATACGATCACGACGGTATATTGTACACAAAAAGTATGAATTTAATTTTACATAATAATGGTCGGAAATTAATTGAATATTAAATAATGGCATGAAATGTAATTTCTGAATATTAAAATAAAACGATGAAATTATTGGAATTTTGATTTTACAGTAAATAAAGTTATATCAGGAACATATGAGGAGTCTCATCTATTCCTGTCTATATGAATAAGTCTGAATCTACAGATTAAATGAAAATTGATCGAGTAAGCTTTCATCGACAAGAGAATCCTGGAATAGTCAAATTTAAAAGAAATTATAAAAATTAGATGCGTAATAAAATGAATTCATTGTTTAGGGTTATAGCAAAAGAGTCCTTGGGAAAAGAGAAGAACGAAATGCTTCCACCTCTCTTTCATTCTGGCAACACGCTATTGCACAGTTGCAAACCATTTGAACAATAAAATTTCAAGTTTAATTACTCTATATTCACTTCATCACGATATAGGCAGTACGAGCAACAATTTTATTCCGAAATATCTTTCATGAGTTCCACGAAAGTACCTAATGATGCCTCAATCAAACCGAAATTCGCGCTGATTCATTTGCTAATCGCGCCACTTCGCCTCTGGATGACGTCACAGCACGTCGAGATCTTTTTGAGATTGTGCGAGAAGTTGCGAGATCTGCTCTGAGCGCGCAACCTTATTATTCTAATAACCTTGGTGTTTACCTAACGATGTTACTACTTTCCGACACCAGTTGCCGGTATTTCGCAGCGATGGATGCGATCCTGGAGGGTTGCATCTTTCCTATGAGCTATCTAAGAGGCTGCAGTTCTTTACTTTACAATGTTTACTCACCGATACAATGGAGATATTTTAAGAAGGTGCAAATTATATAGAAGTCTTTGTTATAGATAAACAAGAAATTAAGCCTCCCTAGAAAGGTATAGGAAAGTAGCGAAAGCTCAGAATTCATCAATTTTAACCCTTCATCTGCACTTTATAACCCCCAAATTTTTTTTTATCAAAAAATTTATTTTTCGTACTTAGTATTTAGAAAATATAAAAGAACCGTCATCTGCACTTTTTAACCTTTCTATCTTCTTTCCATTGTCATCATTTTCGATTGAATGATATATCACACGCCATTTGTTGCCACAGTTCTAAAGACCAAGTAACTGCCACCCCCACAACCCCACTGGAACAATTTGGCCCAAACTTCATAGGAATGTAGATTTTGTCTAGAGGAATATGCATATGGAATTTCACTCCTTTACATGCCTAAATACCACATAGCTCACTTGCTCACCTCTAACTCCCGCCCCCGTAATTCCAACCCCGGTGGGCCAATCGAAACTAAACTAAATAGTGGAGGTACACATTCCCATAGTAAGCTACTTTCCGAATTTCAACTTCTACCTCAATAAATGCAAAAATTATGAGGGGACGGACAGACGGACAGACAGACATTGTGAAACCAATAAGTAGCTCCAGTCTTCCACTACTTAATAATAAAATATAGGTTAAATAATATTAAAAATTATTATTTGCACCTTATCTCATATGCATTTCTTTTTCCTGTTACTTTTGCACAGATTCTTAGTTCTTCAAATTTTTTAAATCTTCATACAAAATTTTTAGTTTTGGGTCTAAAAATTCTTCAATATATGATGAAATGGGGTCCATTATCGAAGTAGGTTTCATCATTCTTGAAGCGTCAGGTTATTTAAAAGTTTAACTTTATCCGCTGCAGTAGACAAATAATTTATTGACCTTCTGAACTTTAATAAATATTAAATGGAGAAAGAATAGATAGGCAAGGTGTACATTTCATAAGGAAAAATATACGAGGCCTGTCAGAAAAGTATCCAGATTGAGGCTACCAAAAAAAAAAAAAGTAAAACTCGCTGCACTTTTTTCCTATCCGGATCGTGTGACGACATTTCTGCTGATGACGTAATGAAAATTGCAGCTGTTAAGATTGCTGCCTGCAATTGTTTTAACACGTTAAAGTAGAACGTTTTTCTTTGCTCGTCGCACACGCAGCGCACATCTTGCAGCAATTCTTGACTAAACACCATGTCGCTCAGATAATGCAGCCTCACTACTCACCTGACCTAGCTCCGTGCGTCTTCTTCGCATTTCCGAAGATCAAGAAAGCACTCAAAGGACCGAGATTTGAGGATGTGGACGTGGCAACACAAAATGCGACGGCGGAGCTCTTGGCCATCCCAAAGGAGGCATTCCGTACTTGTTTCGACCAATGGTAGCAACGCTGGGCTAAATGCGTTGCTGCAGACGGTGCTTATTTTGAAGGTGACTAAACATTTATGCGAGTTCGAACCGTATTTTTTTGTAGCCTCAATCCGGATATTTTCCGGACAGGCCTCGTATAAGCTTTTTCGGATTGACGTTTCAAAGTTTGTCCAACAATAAAATTCAACACTTGTACTAAAATTTGGTTAGCTATAAATTAAAATAAAAACTGACGGAGGCTTTGGTGACTGCCAAAGCCGCGGGTTTTTAAAGCGTAGAACTACTACTGTATGTTATTTGTGGTTACCATTAGTGTGTATTTTTTGGCGAAAAAAGAACAAAATTAAAAAAAAGCCAGAGCATGTGGTTTTATTTTTATACCGGGTGGGCCAGAAATTTTTTATAAATACCGGGTTTTTATTTTTATACGTGAGGTGTTCAGAGCTCGCTAACGGGAATTTTATTAGGCCAAATGCAGTACATTTTGGTGTATATACTTAGTGGAACATGCAGTTTCGGTTTCTGCAAAAACAAAAATAAAAATAGTACCAAAAGTCGCCATAGGGGGCGCTTATTTCAAGAAAACAATGAATACCTAATTGTCAATTGAACAAATACCGTACAAACCAACTTTAGTAATAACAATAAACAATGTTTTATTTTTAATTACAAATGTGTTTCAATATGACCACCAGTGTGCTGTTCCAATAGCTGCATGCGGTACACGACATTTTCTACGGCAGCTCGCAGATATCTGCATTAATTAGTCTGATATGTAACGTTATTTGATCCTTTAAGGTAGAGAGGTCAGGAACATGTGCTTGATACACAAGGCTTTTCGAATATCCCCATAACCAAAAATCACAAGGGTTAAGATCAGGCGACCTGGGTGGCCATACCATGGGAAATGCACGACTAATTATTCTGTTGTCTGAAAAACGTTCTCGCAAGATCTGCTGCACCTGACGTCCGATGTGCGGTGGCGCACCATCCTGCATAAAAATGGTAGAATCCAGAAAACCCTTTTCCTGCAATCGTGGTATCACAAAATTCTCAAGCATATCGGCATACCTGGCAGAATTGACGGAACAAGTCACCGGTCCACGGGGACGGATTTCTTCAAAAAAGTACGGGCCGATGGTGAAAGAAGCAGTAAAGCCGCACCATACTGTTAGTTTCGGTGAATGCATAGGAGTTGGCAGACACACTTGTGGATTTGATGCAGCCCAAATACGACAGTTGTGGGTATTGATATCACCATTCAAATAAAAATGTGCCTCATCACTCCATAAAATTTGCCATGGCCATGCATCATCCACTTCCATACGTGCTAAAAATCTCAACGAAAAGTCAGTTCGGGTACGTTCATCTCCAGGAAGCAATTGTTGAACAGGTGTGAGTTTATAGGGATAAAATGTCAATATCTTATGCAATATTTTCCTCACCGTCGAATATGGCGTGCTATCGCGTGTGCACTGCTGGTACCCTGCACAGTAGTCATCTCCTGTTCCGCAACAGCAGTTGCAACTTCTTGAACGTGATGCTGCCTGATTCGTTTGCGTCCTCGGCCTAGAGTTCCGGTAGATTCAAATCGTTCAATCATTTTCCGTAAGTTAGTTATGCTCATCGGTCCTCTTCGTAACGTTTTCAATCGCCGGAATTCACGAAGGGCAGCACTTGTATTGTCGCTCTTCTGATAAAACAACTTGACTAATAACGCCCGGTCAGGTAGAATAATCGTCATCGTCAGGCCATTCGTTCGTGAATGATGGGAAATCCTCAACCTTGCCTTTTATTGTCATGATTGCTCAACACGGAACGCGCTTATGCAAATGTATTCATTGTTTTCTTGAAATAAGCGCCCCCTATGGCGACTTTTGGTACTATTTTTTTTTCAGAAATCGAAACTGCATGTTCCACTAAGTATATACACCAAAATGCACTGCATTTGGCCTAATAGAATTCCCGTTAGCGAGCTCTGAACACCTCACGTTATTTCTTGCCCACCCGATATTTCATTCTTCCTTATATTTATTAATTGGTTTATTTATTTATCCAGATATCTGATTGTTGTTTTATATTTTATTTATCTGTATGTATTTTTGCTTATAAGTTTTATTTTGTTGTTCATTAATAAGCGTGGGTGACAAGGACCATTACACGATGTTTGAACCAATTTGAGCATTTTCCTACGGCTCCCCCCCCCTCCCCCGCCATTCCTCTAAAGGGTTCTGTTTCCAAATGTGAGCTGCTTTCTCCCCCTACTTGCTGGCAATGTGTTACTTTTAAAACTCCCCCTATCTCCAAGTTTCATTAATAGGAGTTGAGTAATTAACTCCGTCCTAGTCTTGAAGTCCCCACTTTTGTTACCCTAATGAATGAAATGGGGCATACCTGCCGTATTGATAATCTACCATTGAGTTATTCTAGATACAGTCTTCGTTTGCACAAGTAATTGGGCCAGAACTCTCCTATTCCCATTGGGTTTTAAATTACGAATGCAGCAAACTCCTAGACTCCCCCCCCCCCCTCCCTGTTGTTGTTTTACCCGCCTACCCCAACCCTCTCTTCCCCTCGAGTGTTCTTCTAAGCTTCTTTAATCATTATACACACAGTCCTGAAGAAAGCCACGGCTGAAACGCGTCGACTCTATGTAGTAAAATCACTGTTGTTTTAAAGACCCATATATTTATATTTATACAAACAACTAAGACCAACATGTTTGAAAACATATTTTAGTCAGATTTATTGTTTTGTTTTAAGAAATTAACAAATAATTCTTAGTTCATTTCTAACAAATAATTATTCTAACAAATAATTAAAAAATAGTTCATTTCTTAAAATAATTAATCTTCTTAAAATAATATATATTTTATTATTTTACAACTTTTTTTAATAGAAAACTAGAAGCGAACCCACCCGTTTGTATAATCGGGAAATAAGCCATTGTTAGATAACTCATTGTTAGATTTTATTTTGTTGTGACAACGTCCTCCGTCACTGATTTTATATAAATGACTAGCTGAAAACCCGGCGTTGCCCGGGACTTTACTTATCCTCTTGTTGGATTGACCTGCCTCAGATTAAAATATCCATTTTCACCACCGGGAAATATCACTTAATACTTTAGATCTCATCTTTCCTTCGAAGTTTTCCTTGCCCCTGACGTAGAGGTTCTTATACCCTCCTGCTCTAGACAAAGCTCCCGTTGTTCAGATGTTCCCGATGCCCATTTGTCTTTTAGCTGCAGAGTTTCCTGACCAATACTCGTTCTTTCTCTTTCTCTTTTCTTTCCAAACACACAGACAAATACACAAACTTTTGTCAGTCGTCTGGACATTTGCTAGAGGGCTCAAGGGAGACACGCGCTTCTCCTTAGCCTGCTCGATAGACACTTCCCTATCCTTATCGTCTGCTATACTCATTGTATGTTCAATAGCATAAAACGAATGTTTTGTCATTGAATCATAATTTTATGCTCATTCTATCCTGCTATCCTATGCTCGAGTTTTTGAAAATAAAGTTCGGAAGTTGGTAGATCTGCTCAAGAAATGTCAAATATTGGCGAGACTCAGCGGCTTTTACATACATCTTTTACTGTGGCTAAAAGAAAAATTGCCTCCCAACCAAATAGACGATATTATTTCTGCAGAAATTCCTGATGTCAACAGTGACAAGAAAACTACACGACATAGTTGTCAAAAACAGGATCCACGGGCCACTCGGGCACACAACAAACACAATCATCCCCGTGCATGAAGGACGGAAAGTGAACCAGGAAGTGCCCCCGGGCGCTTCTAATGCTATTTATCTCCAATCGTACAAAATATGAATAAAATCAAACGTCAGTAGCTATCCACAAAGCAAAAATAAAATCCGAATTGCAAAGCAAACCGAAGGCCGTGAGAATAGCCAAAACGTATTAATATCAATACGAAACCAAACAACAATAGCATCGCAAATTAAACAAATCTAAACCCGTAAAACACAGAAGATGAACAATAATTATACGACAGGTAACCCCTTAGGGCCTAGATCAGACGTGTCCGGCGCGTCAAACAATAACGCTAAGATGAAGTTCGGCAGACACGACCTAAAGCGCGTTTTAAACGCAGTTTATTTCTTATATTGTGATTTTAAAGTTAAGGCAGTACCATCTATTGACAAAGCTCAGAACTAAAGTGTTATTATGGTAACATTAAAGTTATTATGTTTGGTCACTTCACAAAATATTGGGCAAACCTATCCAAAAAGAGGTAAATGGTATGGTATTTATCTCTAACTAGAAGAGGTACCCGGCGTTGCCCGGGATAATTACACTTGCACAAACTTTTCCTTTCATTGTTAGTCATGAGATATATATTGTTGGTTCATGCAGTGTGTTTATGAATTGCGTGCTGATACCATTGTTGATACCTATTGTTGTACCAACTTTGCCTTGCATTGTTGGTCATGAGATATTTCTCATTAATATGCCTTGCCATAACCATGAATATCGATTTTTTATCGATATTTATTATTTTTCCGAAATCTGAGGTAGACAGTGACCTTCCTCATGCTTTAAAGGTCATGTATGCGAAATTTTATCAAGATCGGAATAAAACTGTAGATTTGTATAAAAAACGTACACACAGATCCACAGACCCACAGACGCACAGACCCACAGACCCACAGACGCACAGACCCACAAACATCCTTCTTTATATATATAGAAGATTAATCTATTCGCTATTTGCCTTTATTCTATAAGCCACTGTTGAAAACTGTGTTGAATAATAAAAATTCTAAGTAATAGTTTAAGATAATTAGGTTGCAATAACCGAATGAAAATACTTTTTTAAAATTTGAAAATTGACATTTCAAAAATCAGAGAAGTCATCATATAATTTTATATTCAGATACATGATTTTACTTTTCAAATGTAAAAACCATGTTTTCAATGAAAGGATATTACATTTTAAAGAAAAAATCTCTCTGCTATCCAAAGTTTATTATACAAATAAAAATATTGCAACAATTAAAATTCCTTTGCTCATCCTGAGTTTAACAATAATACTGTCGTAACAATCGAAACAATTCCTTTTCGATTAGCCAATAGGATCGCCTGAAGCTACACAGACACAAACATACAGACTTTTGGTTTTATAGATATAGACGGTCTATAGATATACATGGTCATCGAGCTTCGGCCATTTTCCATTGTTTCGAGAAGCTAAGGAAAACAAATCGCGCCAGGTGCCGCATAGATCGCACTATTCCGACCGCAACCAGCGATAGAGATTTTCATTGAAACTGAATACGAAAGTAAAGTTTCTGTCTGCCGATAGGGTGGCGCTACAGGCACAGTTGGGCAGATTGTACATGCAGCGCCACTTTTCAATAGAGTTTCCGCCCTACCGGGAGCTAGAAACTTTAGCTTCATTTTAACAATGGAGCTCGATGATCATGAATATCTATAGACCATATATAGATAGATATAGATGATGTACTGATTTGGCCGGCAGATGACAGGATTTCATGATATTATCTTAAAACGCTCGTGTTTCCATGTTTTTATTCCTAATGCACAGGCCTTCTTTATATTAAATGCACAGGCCTTCTTTATATTAAATGCACAGGCCTTTTCTCGTTGGCCATGGTTAGCTCCAATTAGTTCCAATACACGCCGCACACGTATATGCTGCAGCAGCGCCACTCCATTATTACGATGGCGAGCATAAAATTCACTTAACTTTAACTTGCTGTAACTTTTGACCCAGTGGCTCATTTGGTGAAATTTTTGCTTATTATTCAAGACTCAACATTCCTCTTTCCAACGAGATAATGACCATAGTTGTAGGATATAGTGATAGAAAGATATAGACTGAGATATGTACATCACTTTTTGAACGAAATATCGCGTCTGAATTTTTTTTCGGCTGCACCCCTGATAGACGTAGTTTTACGTCAAAATCGGCTAATTATTATTTTTAATTATAGTTTTTATTATTATTTTTTAATTATTTGGCCAATGGCTGTAGCAGATTTTTATCGGCTATTTTGGAAAAAAAATTGACTAGATTTAGCCGAAAAATGGCTAATTTGGCAACATTGTGTGAAGCGAGAGGATTTTCAAGTTGCTTTTCGCTTCAAGCGGATATCTAGGTCAGTTTGATTTTAAAGCAATTTGCTGCTTGAAAATGACCGAGGCGCATGCGCACTAAATGCCATAGTACAGCATCTGGTATGCTGATGATTGAATGGTGCTTACATGGATCGCTATCCGACTCATCATTAATCGTTGATGTCTGCTTCCGTCATCAAAAGTCATGATTGGTGGATTAACAATGGAGTGATTTCCTAACAATAATAATTACGAAAACGCGTCACCATCATGAAGGAAAAATGAGATAGAGAATGCATTCGCTTGCGTAGTGAGCAATTTCAGATGCCAGTAGGAGAAATAGCCAACTGCAATTTGGGACGGATGAAAGCGAAACGGCGCTGTTTGCAATACAAAGACGGTGAAGTTTTAGATATATAATTTTCTATTAGAGGAACTGTTGTTGCGAGGAGTGGCATAAGAAGAGGGCTTTGCGCCCTCTATCTTATTTCTCTTTTATGGTAACCTCTAAAAATTAGCGTGAATTTTCTTTGAGCACCGAGATATGGCATAAATTTTAGAGCATATCATGGCATTACTATTTTGCCTATAGACGGGACCACTTTCTGTTCCTTCTTTCACTTTCGACCATAGTATTGTCTAAGGCAGAAAAGAGTAAACAACAAACCAATAATGATGACGTATTGTTTTGCTCCTTGTTCAATCAATTCGCAAAACGCAAATTTATTGAGTAAAGTAACGTTTCATAGATTTCCGCGTATCGTTTTATAATCTCCGATTCGATAAAAAATTAATGATAAATCGCGGCACTCGGTAGTTAATCTGAATTATTTCGACTTTTAGTCACAGCCAACAACGAAAGTGCAGTTATTACGAAAGCGAAAATATGTCTAGGCACGAAGTAAGCTAATGTTTGTAAACACGCACCCCGTCTATACATAACAACTGGAAGTGAGTGCCGTCCGAATTTAGTGCATCGAAATAAATTTTCGTTTGAACCTATGATTTTTTTCACGGGAGAAATACTTTTAATGTTATAACAACCATTATATAACAATTGTCAACAAAACAATGTGTAAAACCGTCATTGTAAAAGCAATATAAGGTAGTTAATATAAAATACTAGCTGATATACCCGGCGTTGCTCGGGGTATTTGTTTGATGAAATTTTGCAATATCAGAACACCTGAACAGTAAGTACGAGGGTTGGGACTTTAATAATGGTAACTTTTTTTTTACAGCTGATACAAAAGAATTAGCTGGTACGTAGTTTTACTGTCCTTCAATGTAGTTACCAGCATTGTGAATAATCCGTTTCCAGCGATGTGGAAGTCGTAGGATACCTTTAGCAGCGCATCGCACCTTTGTGGAAGACCAGGGAGAACCCACCCATCATTTTGGGTACTCGGCCGCATATAGCGCAAGCTGTGGCTGATTTATTCGTTCGATGGGGCTGGGGAGTGCTGTTGTTCGCCATCCACTCCCTTGTGACTTCGGCTTGATCCCTAAGATGAAAGAACCATTTCGTGGCATTGGTTTCCGAATGTTCCAGAGATTCTTCAGGCAATCGTCCGCTACATTCGTAATACTAACAGCAAAGGCACTGATAAAGGTTTCTTACGACTTCCACATCGCTGGAAACGGGTTGTTCACAATGCTGGTGATTACATTGAAGGACAGTAAAACTTCGTACCAGATATTTCTTTTGTATCATATGTAAATAAATAGTTGGCATTTTTTAAGTGCCAACCCTCGTATTAACACATGAAAAATGGTTAGAAACATAAAAAAGAAAAAGAAATAAAAAAATTCGAAAAGATACTTTTAAAATGCTCGCAATGGAATTTTGCGGTAAAGGCTACGTCAAAACATAAATTGAAAAGTGATGTCACCATCTATGAGCGTAATAAAAGTTATACGTATTTATTACGATGTATCATTAAAGTTTTTTTATAATTAAAATATGATTGTTCATATTTTTATAAAGTGAAATATGTATTTTCTTACTTCAAGTGATGTCATAAATGTATGTATTTAGCCAATTCGCTAAGACCACTGTCTTATCTTCGAGGGAGTTTTGCGCCATCCCAGTAACTAACGACTGCTACGAGATGACAGTAGCAGCCGGGACCAACGGCTTAACGTGCCCTCCGAAGCACGGAGGGTTCATGATGGAAGAGCTGCCGGCAGACAAACAAACCAGTGGCTATCACTAGCTGCTGGACAACCAGCACTGGTCACTTAGCAAATGGGTCAGACTAAAGTCCCCCAACATCTGTGCCCCAAATAGCCGTCCCACCCAGCAGTGATCCTCATATGCCACTAGCTGTCACCCAGCCACCAGCTGGCCGCGCCTGAAGTTGCTTAACTCCATCGATCAGCGAGCCAACCGATGAGACAACCAGGCCACGGCCACCCCCAAAGACCACTGTTAAATAGAGTACATACATACGTTCAATTTTATATAGATAGCTAGATAAATGTATTGCATCAGATTCAAAAAGGAAACTTTTTTTTTTATTTAAATAGATAATTTTATTTTACCTTTAGTAAGTTAACTCTTCGTCGTTGTTCTCTGAATGCAGCACTTGACTGTATAAAATATTAGTAGTTTTACCGCCTGGGGCAAAAATGGTTAAATTTTTTGGGGAACCCACCCTTGAGCATGCAACATAAAGTTGCCCATGGCTAAAACAGGGAGTCCTCAAATTAATGCCGCAGTACTGGATGAACTGCCCCTGCGATTTGTTTATGGATATGGAAAATGCCAGTCGTACAGGGAGCTGCAGTCTTTTAAAACTAAATGGCAGATCCGACGGAATGAGAGGAATGCGTGGAATAAATACTGTTTCCCCCTTTCCTTTGCCACTGAGAATAGTTGCTTGCAATACATTCGGCAACAACTTGTTTACGCAAAGTCGGGTTCCATTGCATAACCTGGGTGGGTCCAGATTTCTTAAGCATATGATGGGACACCCAACTTTAAGCCTAAGGCAAACCTTCAGGGTCGAGGGAATTCAAAAACTCAGGTGGAAAATTGACTGCTTCATTGGCCTCCACCATTGTGTCTATTGATTTATATTCAGTCATGAGACCTGGTATCATTTCAAGTATCATATTGTTCATATGATGAACATCATCGTTTTTCGCAGCAAGAATGGCCCTCTCACACAACCAGCTCTGATTAATAAAATTTTGAGAAATGCCAGGATATACAGAAGAAATTAGTTCTTCGAGAGATGATACAATTTTACAAAAATGTGGTGAAAGTGTAATCATACCAGACGGGTCTATGGGTAACCTGCCCTCTCCAATTTTCAAAAGCTCATCAGCGAACGCTTGAGCAGATCTATCACTCAAAAGTACTCGCATGTTCTCTGTTAAACGAATTTTCTTCACATTCTTCCAAAAATCTGAGTATTTTAAGCAAGCATAAATTCCATCAGCTGGTGTCGATTTGGACATAACTGGAAGGGTTTGCCTGAAGTCGCCACAGAGAAGGACTAATACTCCTCCCATGAGGTTACTGTTTCCTCTTAGATCTTTTAGTCTTTCATGAAGAGTCTCTAGAGATTTTTTGTGTGCCATGGTGCACTCATCCCAAACAATTATTTTGCACGTTTTAAGTACTTGCACCTGTCCGCTAGTTTTGCTAATATTGCAGGTAGGATTCTGTTGCCTGGCAATATCTAACGGCAATTTTAGTGCTGAATGCGCTGTTCTTCCTCCATCCATGAGCGTTGCTGCTATTCCAGAGGAGGCGATAGCAAAAGCTATTTCACCCTTAGCTCGAATTTCAGACAATATTAAATTTGTTAGAAATGTTTTTCCTGTGCCTCCAGGAGCATCTAGGAAAATTATCCCGCCTTGTCCCTTGCTGATGTGATCCATGATGATGTCATATGCTTTTCTTTGATTTTGATTTAGCAAAGGTTTTTTGGCTTGTACGAGGTCTGTTCAAAAAATACGTAGACTGTTTGAATTGCGCGGGCCCTGTTGGTCCCAATCAAAATCGCTTGGTGTCGCCATCTTCTGACAGATCCGCTGATTACAAGGCAGTTTTTTGATTGCAAATATCAGTATTGGTTGATTAGCTACGCGGTTGTTTGTGAAGTGTGTTTTTTTTCGTTTGGCGGGTTTTTAGAATGAGTGACTTGAACGAGCAAAGAGTTGCTGTGAAATTTTGTGTTAAACTCGGAAAAACTACCACTGGATGAGTGGAAAAGGCCAGAAATGTGGACGAGAGGTGACTGGTTGTTTCATCACGACAACGCTCCAGCCCATTCAGCCCTCAGAACTCGAGAGTTTTTGGCCAAACACTCGATCACTGTTCTTCCTCACCCACCCTACTCACCTGACCTCGCTCCTTGTGACTTCTTCTTGTTTCCCAAACTCAAAAGACCTTTGAAAGGAAGGAGATTTGAGACGATTCCTGCCATAAAGGCAAATGCGACGAAGGCGCTGAAGGACATCACAAAAGAAGCGTTCCAGGACTGTTTCCAAAAGTGGAAACACCGTTGGGATAAGAGTGTGCGTCGGGGAGGAGAGTACTTTGAAGGGGACCCAGATGTGTAACTTCTGAATAAAATATATTTTGTTTTATGACGTCAGTCTACGTATTTTTTGAACAGACCTCGTATATATTCATTTAATTGTTGAATTTATAGTTTTTTTCTCTCATATAGTCTGCATCTAATATGTTTGTTTCATCTCTTTCTGGGGACTTCAGTCCTAACTGAACCAATGGTTTATTGATCATAGCCATACATTTGTCTTCAAGCATTATGAGCGCTTCATTAAAAATTTCAGACGAGAACATCAACTCCATGGTCAAGTTATTTCTCCGAGCTGTTGCAAGTATGTCTCCACTCATGGCTTCCCGATACTTCTCCCATAAACTATTGGGTTGTGATGGACTGCATGTTGTTAGTATTATTGCAGAAAGGGTTCTGATTTGGTCAGGGGAAGAAATTAACTCTGCTTCCCTCATTGTAGAATCCCATTGTAGGTAGTCTTCAAGTAAACCAAGCTTTTGACAGGCCTCTCGAAATGTATGGCATTCCTGGCCGTTTACAGTTCTTAAAGCAGCGAAAGAAGTCGGGCCTCGAATTGTGTGAAGTAACATTCGTAGGAAAAAGCATTCAGCATTGTTGGGGTGAACTGTGTAAACTCGACCCAAGGCGTCACTGGACACGACATCTTGTTCGGACTCTGTCTTTACTTTTCTTCTTTTACAGAAGACTTTTCTACATGCATTCCATGTATAGTATCGTGGAACCTCAGGATAGAGCAACGTTCTTGCAAAAGGGTCTTGTTGACATAGTTGAAAAAAATGTTGTCAAAGTTGTGTTTGGTGGCTGTTCGGCTGTCCTCCGAGCGCTATCAGTTGTAAAGTAAACCCTCTGACCATTTTCTAGATGAACGCTGAGATGTACAACTGCAGGATGCCGTTCGTGTATTGGAAAACCCAAAATCCTCCAAACTGCTTCGTTGCTACTAATGTATCTACCTAATTGGAACTGCATCACTTCATTGTTTGTGTTTTCTTTGGTGATCCCGTGAACATCCATGTCACTGCCTTTGTTGATATATTTACAAACATATTTTATGGATTTCACGCTATTGCAGTATTCTACGTTAATATGGGCCTGAAAAATTTTGGACAACAGCGGAGAATATGGCACGACCCAACTGTTGTTTACTTCTACTTCGCTGCCGCGTATTTTAAGTTTCGCAGTGAAACCACCGTTTTCTGGCGCACGCCGTCTGTATCGAGGATAACCGTCTTCTCCAGTTATCGTATCAGTAATTAATTCTCTTGGATATTTCTTACTGCACTTCCCGTCCTTCATGGATGGTGAATTTGGATTGATATGTCCACATGGACCATGGATCATATTTTTAGTAACTATTTCATACAGAGTGGGATCCTCAATTGGGTCGGGGAACTCAGCATGTATAACATCATCGATTTGTATAGGTTGAATTTTTTCTTTCAGCCAGATCAGATTGTGTGAATGTGGGAGTCCTCGCTTTTGATATTCAATTGTGTACATCCAGCACCGGGCAACTCCGTACACATGGCCATCTGTTATTACGTCAATTAATTTCATTTGCTTCTGTCTGAATACTCTAGCTATTAAGTCGTGACGGTCGCTGGGTGCTTGGCCGTTTATGAGCATATCTCGTATCTCTGCCCAAGCCGGATTACATGTGAAGGTTATGAATAAATCCGGTCTTCTATAATTTCTCACATATGTCATCGCATCTTGAGTATATTCGTGCATGTGTCTGGGGCTGCCTGTGAACGTTGCTGGTAGGATGACCAATGACCCTACGTCTTGCAAGTTACCATCATTCGACACAGCATCCTTTAGGTGGATATATTCTTCCGATCTTAGCTTCTTTTGGTTTGTGCGTATAAAAAGAAGACGCTCACTCTCAATTTTGGCATACAAGTCAACAACGAACTGATGTAATAATTGTCTACAGTTTAATATATGGTTGGATTCACTTTCTCGGATCATTAACCTGTATGCGTAGAATTCCATTGACGAAACTTTTTTTCCTGTTTGTTTCGCCTTTTGCCGGCGTGTTTTGCATTATGTTAAAATGGTAACCGTCTTCTCCTCGAGGGAATAATATCGGGTACTGAAGTGCTTCATAACATCGATGCGTTTCCGAAATGCGCTGCAATGTATGGCCTCGCCGTTGA
The DNA here is from genome assembly GCA_023313115.1 of Rhysida immarginata. Lineage (NCBI taxonomy): Eukaryota > Metazoa > Arthropoda > Chilopoda > Scolopendromorpha > Scolopendridae > Rhysida > Rhysida immarginata. Next base: position 11,129 of record JAHWFO010058079.1, on the reverse strand, counting down.
ATTATGATGTCACGTTGAACAAATTCCGTATCTGATATAATCACTGCGACTTCGTCAATGTTCGGAGCATTGAAACGCCGTTCGTGTTCACCCACTGGTCTTCTGTCTGCTCTAATTACTACTTTGTGATCATCCGTCGGCATATGTTCCAGTGCTGATTTAAACGCTTGGATAAGATGGTTGTGTTCATGAAACATTCTTTGTAGATTTAACACAATCTGATGCCTCGTCCCAGGGATGATTTCACATCGTTGATCGACTTGCAGTTGTTCGTCTCCAATAAAATAGAGTTGTAGGAATTTATGTGTCTGATCGGGTGAAGGTAACAATGAAGCCGCTTTGTGATAAATTTGACCTTGCACTGTGAAAGTCATTGCATACCCTGGCTGATCAACTATTGACGTGGCACCGAAAGACGTCATGTGGAAACATGAGTTGTATCTTCTTATGATCTTGAGGAAATGCTTTGAATCCAACGTATCACCTGATATGTAACACTGAAGTTTTTGTGGTGGTGATTTCAACTTTGTTAGTTTGACCTTTCCATTTCTGCAGCACATTCCAGGAGGCTCGGATTTAAATTTCTTGGCTTGGCAGTAATTGAATGTATTTTCCATTTTACCAATTGTTACACTTGGATATCACGCATAGTCTTTGTGGGGATCATAATGGAATCCTTCCAGCAATAAAGTGATGTGAGTAGTTCTTCTCGGACAGCAGCTCATCATGCTCCCACACATCAATCTTGAGCCTCGGTGAATTATATAGAGAGGTGAATTTAATTTCGCCTGGGTCAGAGTTATTTATCATCACGGAAACGGCTTTCATTCCTACATAATTCGAAGTGACAGTCTCTCGATGATCAATGCCGTCCTTGACAATGATCGCTGCTCCACCAAATGCTTGTCTAGCATTGTTACCAAGAGGCCGATTCTTGCGATAAACATGATAACCAGGCAAATGAAAAATTTGAGACGATTTCAAGTGCGCCTCGCAAATGAAGAGGATTTCGATATTCCAATCTATAAGGAAATCGTAATATTAGATGCGTTTGCGATAGATTCCCCTTGCATTCCATATATTGCAAAGAAGCTTTCCGTGGGTAATTTTTCTGTCAATGGTCAATTTTTATATTCGTGGGACATAACCTGTGCCACTTTCCTTGAAAACATTCAGCAAATTACCCAGACTCTTATAAACCTTGCATCATAGAATATGCCCTCCATCAATTTGGTATTTTGAGCCGTCTGACCTGGGGTTGTTTCGGACACTATCCTGCAATTCCAGCGAGCTACCGACCTATCAGCCTGTTCCTGTAGATGTCTGAAGTTTTGGAGAAAACGATCCGCACCAGGTTCAAAGACCACTGACTCACCAATGGTCTAGTTCGGAAAGAGCAGTTCGGCTTTCGTGCCGTTCACTCGTGTCAGATGCAGATATGCAGGCTCGTTGAAGATCTGAGCACCCCCTGGACCTTTCCAGGTACTGTGGCGTGGCTTTTCTCGATATCAGTAAAGCTTTCGACTATGTGTGGCAGGAGGGGCTAATCTACAAGATGATTAGAGACGAATTTTCCACTGATTTGTTATCGATGGTTAAATTCTTTCTTACCAACTGGTTTTATCAAACTAAAGTTGATAAACTTATCCACGCCTCGTAAGGTAAAGGCCTGCGAATTGGAAAGGCTTTCGTGTTGTAAAAACGGTAATCAAACCGTACAATGAGGACGTTGTTATAACACTTCGTGCCACTAGATGGCGGCAAAGACGCACCCTCCGGCAATTTTGGACGATTTTCCGCTATGCTTGCTCAATTTTGTTTTTTTAATTCTTAGAGGTTTGGGGACAAAGATAGATTTGAAAACGGAGAGCTTGGTTTTGTTACCCAGCTCGCGTTTCGTTACCACGGATCGCCACAGTTCGCATGTGCTCTTAATTTCTTAACAAATTTCAAGATAAAAGTCTGCTCTAATGGTTTTCGATGAAAGACAGTGAGCTTTCTTTTCTGGTTATTTTTAATGTTAATTAGTTTGGATAGAAGACCATGTAGAGTCGTGAGTCTTCCCTAATAGGCGTGTGCTGATTATGGTCAGTTTTATAAATTTCATTTCTATTCCTTTATTTAAATTTTACTATTTTGATTTTAATTGTCGGTTATTCTGTGTGATTGGAATAACTGTTAGGCGTGGATTTGTCTTGCTTTTTTGGAATGATGGCGGGTTTGAAGTGAAATAACTTCATCCTGTCTAGGGTTATATCAACGTTTGTATGACCCAAATGAACAAATACAAAATTAGTTTAATAAGCAGTGCAGATACAATTAAATTGCACGTTTTTTTGCAAAAAAGGACCGTGAATTTTTAGAAGCGAGTTTTTAAATCGTAGGCAGTATTTCCAATCGTAAGCAGTTCTTCATAATGCTCTACCTTCTGTTTCAGATTCTTCATCTTCCTGTTCGTAAGAACCTTGTGTAAAAGACTGACAAAGAATTTTGCTTTAAGTTCTTGGCGATAGTTGCTGGCGGATCGCCTTCATGCGGAGTTAGTCTAAAAAATGTGAACCCCTGTGTCGATGTCTGTACCCATGTTCATTTCATGTACTGACTCTAAAACACAAGCGTCATACCATACGGTTGAGAAACATATATCCATCTATTGGTGTAATGAATATTACACCCCTACATTAAAGGCCTTCAATATATCACTGTTGTATGTCATTCGAGTTTCGAAAAGCTCAAGTTTTCCATTTATTTCTGAAGGACCGTCAGGGAGTTGTCATTAAGAAAACAGTTTTCGACAGCAAATAACGATTTTGCCCACAATTCTTTTCAACAGTGACTTTCATCTCCTATTCTTTATGGTAAATTCAGCCAGAAGAGACGAATCTTTATGGAAATCTTCCTCTTTGTAACTTTGCACATCATGCATAGTGGATTGTAACTGGTTTCTATTTTTTTGCGGCTCTGGTCAATATATTTTTTGTCACAGGTCCCGCATTGTATTTCATAGATTCCGGATCTTTCAGGTCTTTTGTGCCTCCTAGGAGCCTCTTGAGTGAGTGGTCGCTTCTACATGCAATACATGTATGTAAATTTAACATCTTGCATATTTTCTTGATACCTCTGGTTAAGCTTCTATTGTAGAGTAGGCTGAAGTATCTTATACGAGGACGTTTTGAAAAGTAATGCCCCCATTGCTTATACAGAAGCAATTTTATGTAAATTTTGAAGTCTTCGATTAATGATGGCATCCGAATGAGCACTAAAAACAAGACAGGCAATATGTTATGCGTATCTCAGGATCACGAAAAGTGAATCATGTGTTGTTATTCATATAAGAACCAAGACGAAGGAGAGAAAAAGGCTGTAAGATTTCGTCTAGGTGATTTTCCTCAAACACTTTCACTTTACCCTCATTATGTAGACTACGTAGAATTGGGACAGGATGCTAATAAATGGAAATACAGTCTTGATGAAGGAACGAAATGTGAATCATCGTAGAGGGACTAGGACGTACACAAATGTCACAACGCCTATGGCGTCAGCTATGACATTACTGGACGTCTTGATGTATTTTAGCGAAACGTTAAATTCCATCAGCGATTGAACCACCCCCGCCTGCGTACGCGACGGTTTCGGCTGACTTAGGAGCCTCGTGACTGCCTGATTATCGGAGTAGATAACGGTTGGAACTTGCTGAAGGTAGTGACGCCAATGTCGCGCCACGTGGGCTACCGCCAGCAGCTCCTTGTTATAGATAGATTGGCCCCGCTCCTCCGGTCTGAATCTCCGGGATTCGAAGGCAAGGGGCATTAATTTCCCCTCATGCCGTTGCATCGCGACTGCTCCGATAGCTTGGTCGGAGGCATCACACATAATGTGCAATTCTCTGTGTTCGTCGAAGATTTTGAGGATCGGTGGGCTTGTGAACGCCCTTTTCAAGGCCTTGAAAACTCTTTCCTGCGGGCGCTTCCAAAGGAACCTCTGCCTTTTGCAAAGTAAATCGAAAAGCGGCGCTGCCAGTTCGGAGTACCGATGTATAATCGTCCTATAGAACTAGACCGTCCCGAGAGGGCCTGGGCCATGCTTTTATGCGCCTGTTAGCCTTTGCTCGTAGCTTTTCCCTTTGTGGGAGAAGGTAAATCCCAAATAATTTACCTCGCGCACACCGAAAACTCATTTGGCTTTCTTTAAGAAAAATCTATGTTGCCTCATCCTCTCTAACACTCGTCGTGTCCGTTTGCATAACAGCGATAAGGTCGGTGCGAACAACAGCACGTCGTCAAAATAGACGACTACCTCCTTGTTAAGCAGCCCCCATTATCTTTATTATCTAGTACAGAGGGAGTTTTGCGCCATCCCAGTAAATAACGACTGCTACGAGGTGACAGTAGCAGCCGGGGCCGACGGCTTAACGTGCCCTCCGAAGCACGGGGGGTTTCATGATGGAAGAGCTGCTGGCGGACAAACAAACCAGTGGCTGTCACCAACTGCTGGAAAACCAGCTATGGTCACTTGGCAAATGGGTCAGACTAAAGTCCTCCAACAGCCATGCCCCAAATATCTGTCCCGCCAGCAGTGGCCCTCAAGCCCTGGCCGTCACCCAGCCAGCAGCTGGCCGCGCCTGAAGTTGCTGAACTCCATCGATTAGCAAGCCAACCGACGAGACAACCAGGCCACGGCCACCCCCAGCAGCTCCCATAAAGCCTCGTTCATAGCTTTTGTGAACGTGGAGGCTGCTCCCTTGAGTCCAAACGGCATCACCTTAAATTCAAACGAACCCAAGGGTATTTTGAAGGAGGTTAGGTTGGTGTGGGCTGGCTTGACCCTTATCTGGTGGTACGCTTGAAAGACGTCAAGCTTAGTGAAATAACGTGCGCCTCCCAGCTTATCGAACAACGCGTCCGTTCTGGGAATGGCATAGTTATTATCGTAAGTCATTTTATTGAGCTTACGATAATCGATGCACATTCTAAGATCGCCATCCTTCTTAACGACGAACAGGACGGGTGAAGAGAAAGATGAGGTGGAGGGCTTTATTAATCTCTTACTTAAAAGATCCTGGACTGTTCGTTCCAGCTCTGCCTCTTCGTCCTTTGATAGGGGATATAATGGCGAGTTAAATGGGACAAACGTTTGTTCCAGGTGGATTTCATGCTGTGTGGCCCGCGCCAGCGGAAGACCTTTGGGTAACTCTGTTCGAAATAGATCTTGGAACTCCGAGATTATTGGCTGAAAAGAGGGATGGCAATTATTATCACCGTTAACGGGCGAAGCCTTACGTTTACCAAAGACAGCGAACACTGGTACCTGAGGTTCTGTTTTGAGGATATGGCATAGCTCGGTTGATGACAGTAGTGCCAGATCCTGTTTCTTCCATTGCGGTAGCCATATTTTCTTGTCCCGACGAGGGATAGCGCATCTTAAGGAATTGTAATCGTAATGTATCTTATTTATTTGAATCCAGGCCGCCCCCATTATGAATTGAAAACTCCCTAAGGGCGCCAAATTGAAGTTCAATTTATCGTTATTGTTGCCGCTCTTTACCGGAACCATCCAGGCGGCCTGGGTAATAGCTTCGGTGCTACCATTAGCTAGAGTGGCCGTTTTGTTTTGAGCGGCAATATCAGCAGTTTTCAATTTAAGTTGAATAGCTAATTTCTGGTCTAGATAATTTTCCGCCGCCCCCGTATTGATGAGGGTTTTACAGTTTACGCCCTTGATAGTGGTAACGATAATAAACATTTTGCTTTCGCTTTCTTCGGGGGTTTTGTTCCGTGGAGGTCTGGACGGACAACTTTGTTTGTTGTGACAATTTTTAGCTAGGTGGCCGCGGTTGCCGCAGACGTAGCAGCACTTCCTCTCGTGTGTAGTAGCATTTCTCATTTTCTTCACGCCTTTTTTGGCGGTCTCCCGAATCGTATCAACCTGCATCGGCTCCTGGAACGGCGTGTGGGGGACATCATGTGTCCGGTACCAACGTTTCAGGAAGTCATTGGCTTCTTCAATCGTTAAACCGGGCTTCATACGGAGTTGAGCTGCCAATTTCTCTGGTATGGCCTGCAGGAGAAAATATAGTTTCTCCGAGGACGTGGTGTCAGTCAATTCATTACATAGAAACCGGAAACGGGTTATAAATTCCGTTATGCGGTTTCCTTTAAGTTTGAGCTTATGAAGCTCATGACGTTTCGACATTTGCGTTTGGCCTCCTGAGAACGCCGCAATAAGTGACTGCGCAAAATGTTGACATGAGACTGGAGGGTTAGTCAAAATAATGGCGGCAAACCAGCTCGAAGCAGCCCCTTTGAGATAGGCTGGTACAAATTCAATGCATTGTTCTAGTTGAATACTTTTGCATGCAGCAATGATCGCGAATTGACGAATAAATTCTTCGGGGTCCTCTCTAGGTGCCCCCGAAAAGTAGGGGAACTGTAATCTGTTCCTCGCGTCCTGAATAGGAGAAGGTTGGAGCAGTTGCACTGCTCGAATAAGGGCTTCGAAATGAGGTAAATGCTGCACCCCCCCCCCCCTACCGCCCCTTCCTCAGGCGGAGGCTGAAATGCCGGGGAAATTTCTTGGCCGTCTTGCATGATAATGAATTTGAAATTAAATACGGAGAAAGTTAATTACAAGGGCTTTAAGTAACGTTTTGGCTGCAACGAGAAAAACAGCAACAAAGAACAGTTCACGCTATGAATAATTAAAATATTTAATTGTTTAAAGAAGCACGCCAGCCAAAAGTTTATACTCTGAACAAGGAATTAAAACCAACCGTACCGCTTGCTGCCGAAACGCTTAATACCAATTGTCGACGCGCACTACTCTTTCTCTAACCCTGGTAATAATGGAAGCAAACCGCACAAGTAAGGACGAGTCAAAAGCAAATTATGCACTTTTTTTTTTTAAAAAAGGGGGGCCCCCCACTAAAAAAAAAAAAAAAAAAAAAATTTTACTCACTCCTAAAACGCAATTACGCTAAAACTATTATTAGAAGCGCTTAAGAGCTTAATGCCAAGCCACTTCAGACCGAACAAGTTAATAGGTCTCAAGAGCTCGCGTACAAACTTGGTCAAAAAAAAAATTTTTTGAACCAGGGAGGGATGGGTGGGAAAAAAAAAAAGTTTCGCCGGGCCAAACCACGCTAGCTAATACGCCAGCCAAAAGTTTATACTCTGTGTCACGATTGAGAGAGTATTGCGCAGTGGAATGTTAAGAATACTAACACAGACAACAGAGTATATCTTTTGGCTAAGATTATTTATTAAATAAATGGACATAATAACAAAAACAACAGTAAATGACTGAAATGGGTTGCGCCTTGCCCGAACGGAATGAAAACTCCGTTTTACAATTCAATAATATAAAGATCAGTTGTACAGAAATGAGGGCCTCTTCTCGAGCAAAACAAATGTTGGCAACGACAAGCGCAATAATAAAAGAGCATTGGCCCATCTAAGGAAAGAACCTCAGATTCACAACATAAACAGGGTGTTTCAAAATTATGTACAATAAATTTAGTGACATATTCTTCAGGTCAAAAGAAGACGAAAATGTTCTATAGCATTTTGTCTGGAAAAGATTTATTTACGCGATACAGCCAACTAAACCCGTGGCTCCAAATTACAGGAATTGTTCAAAGTGCCCGCCACCAGCTCGCATGCACGCTTCGGCTCGTTGCATGAGCGACCGTCTCATGTCATGGAAGAGTTCGTCGCCAGCATTACGAACGGTTTGGCATGCATTTTCAATTCGTTGTCGCAGATCCATAATGTTAGGAACTTCTGTGCTGTAGACGATCGTTTTCACATGACCCCACAGAAAAAAGTCCAAGGGATTAAGGTCGGGTGATCTTGCAGGCCAGGCTACCGGTCCACCTCGACCTATCCACCGATTCGTGTATGCAGCATTAAGGTGTGCTCGCGCAACATGGCTGAAATGTGCTGGAGCGCCATCAGGCATGAACCACATGTTAGATCTTATCAAAAGAGGAACATCTTCCAGTAATTCTGGCAATGCATTCTGTAGAAACAAAAGATACGTTCGCCCAGTCAATCGTGGCGGCAACACATAAAGGCCAATTAAGTTATTTCCGACAATTCCACACCAAATGTTCACGGAGAAACGCTCTTGATGCGCTCGAGCTCTGGTAACATGCGCGTTAGCATCTGCCCAATGGTGCTGGTTGTGAGAATTTACGATTCCTGTCCGGGTGAAGGTTGCTTCGTCCGTGAAAAGTATCTGGCTGAGACAACTAGGGTCTGCAGCATGACGACGTTGTATCCATTGGCAAAATCGTTGTCGGTGTGGATAGTCCGTTGGGTTCAGTGCCTGAACCAGTTGCAGGTGGTATGGATGCAAAAGCTGACGGTGAAGAATGCGCCAAACAGATGAGTACGGAATGTGTACCATGGAAGAAATACGACGGGTGCTTGTCTGTGGTTCATCATGTATGATGTCAATTATCACATCCTCCTCATCCGGAGAATGTGCTACAGGCCGCCCTTGTCCTGTTTGACGGCCAAAGGAACCACGCTCCCTCAAATGTCTGTCGACAGATACAAATGTTCGGTTATTTGGAAAACGTCTATTCGGAAAGCGTTCTTGGTAGAGTCTTCTTGCTTTCACAGCATTTCCGTCCGCAAGACCATACATTAGGTGCATGTCAGTGTATTCTGCACTGGAATACGTGTACATGACTTTTTTTTTACGTAAATCGTAATGCGTATGTAAAGCACGCAAACGTTCTGAAATTGATATTCCTAGTGGATGTACAGTAGTGAAACTACAGTAATGGAAACAACCGTACACAACTAATGGAACAACCCTAAAGTAGGTTTAAATGGAACAAACCACTCAACCAAGTGTTGGGTCGAAACGCTGGAACTGCTAAAATATCGTCCGCTAACTACCGTGCTTCCCTACTGTATCATATTGGATTACTCGCAAACAAATCGTTTCCAGACAAAGTGCTATAGAACATTTTCGTCTTCTTTTGACCTGAAGAATATGTCACTAAATTTATTGTACATAATTTTGAAACACCCTGTATAAGACCCAGTCTTATCCAATACGCTCGCCCCCTCTTGGGTTTTCACTAACTTGTGAATAGAGCGAGTGGAGACGGCGTTTTATGCCTGGCTAATTAGTAGCCGCAGCGGAAATAAATATCCGCAAAATATAAATGCGACAAGTCGCAAAATGTATCCCTTAAAGGGGGTTTGGAAAATTAAATTCTACTACCCAGATGAGAAGGCTGGGAAGTTGAAGCTACAACGGACGAAGCAGCCGTCTAAAAGCAAAGAGGTCCCTGGAACCCAGGTCGGTTTCTTCCGTTAATTGCGAGGCGCTACTTCCGCTGCACCGTCCTTAAACGGCTACGCTTTGCGCTTATTTATGGGCTTGAAGCCGCTGATATCTGGAAAGATGAGTTGAAAAAAGCAAATAAGTACGCTGCCCTAAACGCGCTAAGAAGCATGACGATACGCCTAGCCAAACGGGCGCGGTGCTTAAATGGCATGCGAGAGCAGAGGCTTTTTTGCTTATTAATTAATTTGAAGCTTCTCTCGCTTATTTCGAGCCTAGCTTATAAGCAACGCACCCGAGCGGGAAAGATTATGGAGCTTAGAGGAGAGAACTGGTATTTGCGACCGAGCTTAAAAATTTAAGGACGGAAAATCCACCCACCTTAAGTAGGGCTCGAAGGCGCCCAATCCATGTGACCAAAAGGCTTCTTGACTCCAGGGAGTGATCCATACACTGGGCCCCGCTGGTATATCACTGGTTTCCGGGGGATAAATCTGCTGCAGTGCTGTGGCGTCCGAACCAGCTACGACGACCAATGTCCTAGTAGCGTGGGAGAGGGTAGGACCTGCGAAGAGGCGGAGGGCGGCGAGTTCGAAAAAGGGCGGACGAACGGACGTTCCCGATATCGATGGCTCGTCGCTCGAATGCACAGATGGCTCGTTGTCTTCCACGTAGGTTGCCACGGTCAGCCTTGCTTCTTGGGCTGTAACTGCTGAGTTCATGGAGTAAAAGGAAACACTTAATGAATGGACATAAACAGTAGCACTCGCTTCAGGCTGCGAACTCGTTCGCTCTCGAGAAAGTCCTTCAGCGGGCGTTTCGAATAACAAGGGCGAACGCGACGGCCGTTTTTCACCGTCGGCAGGAGAATCGAGAGGCGTACACGAACGCTCTCGTCTTTTCGCACGGGAGCGATTTTCCTGTGTCCTTTCTACTCGGTTACCAAGCCTCTCTCCTCGATTTAGATTTTCCCGCTCATCGCCTGCCCGCTCGCGCACTTTATTGCGCCGCTTGCATATTTCAGTTTTCAGCATCAGTTGGATCGCTGCTTCATTCTGATTGGCTGATGATGTCAACATCCTCCTTCTTGCTAATCTTGCATCAATTTTTATTTTCAATTATAAGAATCGCACATAATTTATTAATGTGCTTATACATTTTTAGTAGGCCAAATTTTACTTAATTTTTTCATAAATATATGTATTGTACGAGCATTTCATTTTGTTTAGTCCATTAAAAAATAGAATGGCATGTGATGATCTTTAAAGCAATCTTTAAGCCCATATAGCGAATTTCTTCCTCTTTGGATCAATATAATAATATTGATTGATGAAATATCAACAACTTTTTGTACAGTTTTATTAACAACTTTTGAAGTTTGTAAAAAAAATTTTCAAACATTTTACTTGACTATATAAAATGAACTGCTCATACAATACTTGTACTTAGGAAAAAATTAACTAAAATTTGGCCTACCTAAAAATGTACACGTATCAAGTAGTGGTGGGCGATGTCGATGTTGAACATCGAAACATCGATGTATTTTGACGTCCAGGCAGCTGGCGATGTTTTTTTTTTGTTTTTTCTTGGTTGTTATTAATTTTTATTATTAAATATAATAAAAAATTAGATACATTTTTTGGTCTTCTTTTGTCTCGGTATCAAAATATTATTTTTTGTGCTATTCTTCAATATTCTGACTCCCCATTGGCTTTTTGGCAGTATTTTTCATTTCACCGGTTCTCCATTTTACAACGCTTATCTAACTTTCACCTATCGATCTATACAGGGTGTAACTAAAGATGTGTTACAAACTTTGGGGAATGATA
>JAHWFO010058065.1:0-14962 GCA_023313115.1 Rhysida immarginata | reverse complement strand
GATTTGACAAGATACATGGATCCACAACAATGTCCGGCAAACATCAGTATTGGACCATATTATGATTAAAACCCACAGTTTACAACAAATTCTGGGAGGCCTAGCACGGGTGAGAAGCCCTGCGAGTAGTAATGGTAGTAAGAATTTCAAAATTGTCTACATCAATGCTAGATCTTTAACAAATAAATTTCACGACTTACGTATATTTGTAGAAATCACCAGTATTATTTATGTACTATCACTGAAACCTGGCTGTCAATTAATTATGATGACGCTCTTTTTACTATTAAGGTCTACCGGTTATACTGTGCTGACCGTTCCTCTAGAGGGGGAGGTACAGCTATATCTGTAAAAGAAACAATCCATTCTCAGTTTATGTTTTCAATTAGTGATTCTGGTTTGGTATTTTTAGCTGTTAAATCAACAGTCCCTGTGGGGAAATTATTTGTTACTGCTCTGAATAGACCTACTTATATTCTAATGTCTGATTGTGTCTCTAACCTAGCTCATATTAATGTTACTGATTATAACATTATAGCCGGAGATTTCAATTGTGACTTTCAAGCGGAGACACAAGACCTTCTTATGTTGAAGTGTATGGCCAAGTCTCTCAGATTACATCAAATTATAAAGGACCCAACCCGACTATCTACATGTGTGCCATCTCTGATCGATCATGTTTATCTTACGATCTCTCTACAATATTTAGAACCTATCTTGACTACATTTCCTGGTAGTGAACATTGTGCTCTCTTGGTGACCCTAACAATTAACCCTGGTGAAAATTCGGGCCATCCAGAAGTCTATCGTCAGACTGTAAATACAGACAATGCTGATTATAATACTTATCGTTTAAACATACGGCAGCACAATTGGTAGCGGGTTATGTTGAATCCTGACATTGACTTACACATCCAAGCAGACCAAGACATACTTTTGCAGTGCGCTGTGACCGCTAGGTTGAAAGTTAAAGTGGGACCTATAAAGATTAATAGGAGACCTAAGAGTTGGTGGAATTCGTCAACGTTTTTATATTGGAAGCGAAAAAGAGACAAATACAGTAATTATCGTGAGGATCCGTGTGAAGAAAAATTATTAGAATATAAAACAGCTGCTAAAGAATATAAACGAATTGTTGCTCAGGATACGCGTAAATTTATTATGGATAATGTCAAATCCCCTCGTTTGTGGCGATTAGTACGGTTTGTTTCGCCGAAATCTGCTAACAATTTTCCCCAGGTTGAAGGTTTATATTACCTTGAGTGGATCAACAATCCCACAGGTATCCCAATCCCCATAAGTATAATTGTGGAACCTAAAATCACAAATGAGGAATCCCCGTGGCCAAATATACCTGTGGGCTGTCAACTTAAAAGAACAATTAATAAAATGAAGTTAACAGACGTTAATGAGGCTGGATGTATGCCGGCCTGTTGTTTGAAACAGCTTGACATGTATGGTGTTGACATCATTAGACAGTTATGCTTGAATATTATTGCCCAGTGCAAGTTCCCTCAAAAATTGAAGAAATCGCGTATTGTACCGGTGTTTAAGTCTGGCAATCACGAAATAGTGACCGATTATAGGCCTATAACCATGTTACCTCCATAACTAAGGTGGTTGAGAAGCTTTTATTTACTGATCTTGTAAATTATTTATGGCCGAAAATTCCAACACAGCAGTATGGTAGCAGGCCCCGACGTAATGTCTTTTGGATACCAATTCTTCTATATTACCAGGCCGTCGAGTCGCTAGACAAAGGCTTAAATTACATGATAGTACAGACTAATCTATCTAAAGCTTTTAATACAGTCTCTAGGGATCAATTGCTGCGGGATTTGAGTACCTTTGGGGTATCTGAACCTTATTGGCATCTGATTAGTGATTATTTTACGGACCGTACTAACCAGTTAAAGAATAATATTAACATTTTAAAACCGTCATATAGAAGGATTATCCAGGGTTCTTTCCTAGGCCCTTTGATGTATACGGTCGCAACGTCCGGAATGTATAATCACAGGTTTAATCTGTGTATCCATAGTTATGTCGATGATAATTTCTTATCCACGCAATTTTATCCGCATGAATTAGATCAAATTCTACATAACTTGGAGAAAGATATTAGTTACCTGCAGTCGTGGTATGCTAATCGTATATTGTCCTTAAATAAAGACAAAATTGTTATTCTTGTGGTCTGTAAGGGCAATCTGAATGCAAATATAATTGAAATTCTTGGGATCATGCTTATGTCGATTGTATAGTCACTAGCCATCATCGCAAGCTATATTTAATATAGAAGTTAAGACAGTTTCTAATATGTAAAGACATGTCAAATTATATTTTAACTGTGATTTGACCTTTGTTGGAGTATGGAGTTGTTTTCTGGGGAGGTGTCAAAAAGTGCCAATTGCACCGAATCACCATTGCTTATAATGATGTTATACGTAGGGATTTCAATCTCACGAAGTATCAAGCTATAAGTCCAATATGTCTAAAACATAGTCTACTTACGCTTGAAATTATTAGAAAAGTTGATTTATTGGCTGAGTTGTCTGCTGCGCTTCAATGTATGGAACATCCAATACCGTTTATCCGACAATGGCTGAATGACGCAACTGGCATTCATACTACCAGATATGCTAAATTCTAATTACCCGAATTAACGACAAAATATCGTGACAGACATTTCCCTTTTAATGCTATATGGCTTTGGAATGATCTTCTTTTGGAGTTTAGATGCCTTCCCCTTGACTGTACAGCTCAAGTTTGTAGATTGTCTTGTCGTCAGTTTAAAAGTCAACTCTACATCTATTTTATAGACAAGGTCGTTTAGTCTACATTATTTTAGGTGTTAATCGCTTTTCACTTACCCATCTTGGATGCAATTTAAATAATAAATAAATAAAAAAATAAATAAATAAAAAAATAAAAATATAAATAAATAAATAAATAAATATATAAATAAAAAAAAATAAATAAAAAAATAATATCCCGTGTAATATGTGAAACGACTTGGAATGAGGTGTCATGAATGAATATACCGTAATATTAAGGATATTTTAAATATATTTTAAGGAACCTGGTTTAGTAGAACCATTATGGTTCATTGGACTTTGAATGATAAAATTTGGCATAAAAAATAACAAACGACTTGAAATGAAGATATTATTGGTCATGAGATATATATTGTTGGTTCATGCAGGGTGTGAATTGCGTACTGATACAATTGTTGATACCTATTGTTGTACAAACTTTGCCTTGCATTGTTCGTCATGAGATATTTCTCATTAATATGCATTGCCATAACCATGAATGTCGATTTATTATCGATATTTATTATTTTTCCGAAATCAGAGGTAGACAGTGACCTTCCTCATGCTTTGAAGGTCATGTATGCAGAATTTTATCAAGAACAGAATAAAACTGTAGATTTGTATAAAAGAGGTACAGACAAACAGGCCCACAAACATCCTGGTTTCCATGATGGTCCATTGGAACTTTCAATGTTAATATATGTTGTGTACTGAAAGAATTTACCGTAAAATTATTGATAGTCTAAATTGGTCCCAAGGAAGCTGGTTTAGTAGAATTATTCTGATTTAGTGGAATCATTATGGTTCATTGAAATTTCAATGCTAAAAGTTGGAATGTAATATATAAAACTACTTGGAATGATGTACCAGGAATGAATATGACGTAAAAATAATGATGGTTCTTATTGGTTTCAAGGAACCTGGTTTAGTGGAACCATTCTGGTTTAGTAGAACCAATAAGGTTCACTGGAACATTCAATGCTAGAATTTGAGACGTAATATATCAAACCACTTGGAATAACGTGTCATAAATAAATATAATGTTAATTAATGATAGTACAAATTGCTTCAAAGGAACCTACGTTTTGTGTAACCATCATGGTTCATTGGAACTTACGATGCTAAAATAATGCATGTAATATATAAAACTACTTGCAAAGATATGCCAAGAAAGAATATCACGTAAAAACAATGATGGTCCAAATTGGTTTCAAGGAACGTAGTTTGGTGGAACCATTATGATTCATTGGAATTACAATGCTAAAATTTGGCATGTAATATATAAAACGACTTGGAATGAGGTGTCATGAATGAATATATCGCAAAATTAATGATAGTCCAAATTTGTCTCAAGGAACCTGGTTTAGTGGGACCATTCTGGTTCAGTGGAACATTCCGGTTTAGTGAATCCATTTTGGTTTAGTAGAACCATTATGGAACTGGAACTTTCAATGCTAATATATGATATGGATTAAATCAAGCGACTTGGAATGAGGTTTCATGAATTAATATACCGTATAATTAATGATAGTTTAAATTGGTATCAAGGAACCTGGTTTAGTGAAACAATGATGGTTCATTGGAACTTTCAATGGTAAAATATCGCGTGTAATATGTGAAAGGACTTGGAATAAGGTGTAATGAATTAATATACCGTAAAATTATTGATAGTCCAAATTGGTTTTAAGGAACCTGGTTTAGTGGAACCATGATGGTTCATTGGAACTTTCAGTGTTAAAATATAGCGTGTAATATGAAAAACGACTTAGAATGATGCGCCATTAATAAATATGACGTAAAATAATGATACTTCGAATTAGTTTCAAGGAAGCAGGTTTAGTAAAACCATTATGGCTATTTGGAACTTTCAATGCTAATATATATAACTTGTAACATATAAAACGATTTAGAATGATGTGTCATGAATGAATATACAATACAATAATGATAATCAAAATATGTTTCAAGCAACCTGGCTAAAATATAGCATGACATATATCAAACGACATGGAGTAAGGTGCCATAAAAGAATATAACGTAATATTAATGATAGTATAAAAATTAGTTTCAAGGAACCTGGATTATTGGAACATTCTTGTTTAATGGAATCATTATCGTTCACTGGAAATTTCAATGCTAAAATATATCATGGAATATATCAGAGGACTTGGAATGAGGTGTTATGAATGAATATGACGTAAAATTAATGATATTCAAAAGTGGTTTCAAAGAACCAGGTTTAGTGGAACACTCTCGTTTAATAGAACCATTATGGTTCACTGATACTTACAATGCTAAAACATGGCATGGAATATATATTAAATGATTGGAAGGAGTCGTCATGAAAGAAAATATCGTAAAATTAATGACAGTCCGAATTGATATAATGGAACTATGATAGTTCATTGTAACTTTCAATGTAAGAATATGATATGTGATATATCAAACCACTTGGTATAAACTGTCATAAATCAATATAATGTAAATAATTGATACTCCAAATTGCTTTCAAGGAACCTTGTTTTGTGTAACCAGCTTGGTTTATTGGAACTTTCAATGCTAAAATAATGCATCTAATATATAAAACATATTATATATAAAACGACTTAGAATGATGTGTCATGAACGAATATACAGTAAAATTATTGATAGACCAAATAGGTCTCAAGGAACCTAGTTTAGTAGAACCATTCTGGTTTAGTAGAACTATTATGGTTCATTAGAAGTTTCACTGCTAAAATATGGCATGTAATATATTAAACGACTAGGAATGATATGGCATGAATGAACATAAGGTAAAATTAATGGTAGTCGAAATTGGTTTCAAGGAACTTGGTTTAGTATAACCATTATTTTTTATTGGAACTTTCAATGCGATTATATGGCATGTAACAATTAAAAGGACTTAGAATGTTATGTACTGAAAGAATATACAGTAAATTATTGATAGTCAAAATATGTCTCAAAAAATCTGGTTTAGTAGAACCATTCTGGTTTAGTGGAACATTATGTGATATTTGGCTTGCGATGTATAAAACTACTTGGACTGATGTGCATGGAATGAATATGATGTAAAAATAATGATGGTCCAAATAAGTTTCAAAAAACCTTGTTCAGTGCAACCATTCTGGTTTAATAGAACCATGATGGTTCATTGGATCTCTTAATGCTAAAATATAGCATAGAGTATATCAAACGACTTAGAATGAGGCGTCATGAATGAAAATAATGATAGTCAAAATTGGTTTACAGGAACCAGGTTAAGTGGAACCATTCTGGTTTCTTGGAAGGATTATGATTCACTGGAACGTATAATGATAAGATAGGGCATGGAATCTATCAAACGACTTAAAATAATGTACGATAAATGAGTATAACGTAAAATAATGATACTTCATTTTGATATTAAGGAACCTGGTTTAGTAGAACAAGAATGAATAATTGGAACTTTTAAAGCTAGTATATGACATGTAATATATCAAATGACCTGGAATAAGGTGTCATGAATGAATATATCGTAAAATCAATGATATTCGAAATTGTTTTCAAGAAACCATGTTTTATGGAACCAATATGGTTCATTGGAACTTACAATGCTAAAATATGGTATGGAATATATCAAACGTCTTAGAATGAGGCGTCATGAATAAAAATAATGCATGTCCAAATTGGTTTCAAGGAACTATGTTTAGTGGAACCATTCTGGTTTCTTGGAAGGAATATGATTCACTAGAACCTACAACGATAAGATAGGGCATGGAATCTATCAAACGACCTAGAATTATGTACGATGGATGAGTATGACGTAAAAGTAATGATAGTCCAATTTGATATTAAGGAACCTGGTTTAGTGGAACCATGATGAATCATTGGAACTTTAATGCTAATATATCGCATGTAATATCTCAAACGACTTAGAATGATGTTTATTGAATAAATATCCGGTAAATTATTGATAGTTTAAATATGTCACAAGGAAAATGTGTTTAGTACAGCCATTCTGGTTTAATGGAACTTTCAATGCTAATATATAGCATGTAACATATAAAACGACTTAGAATGATGTTTATTGAATAAATATCCGGTAAATTATTGATAGTTTAAATATGTCACAAGGAAGTTGTGTTTAGTACAGCCATTCTGGTTTAATAGAACATTCAATGCTAATATATAGCATGTAATATATGAAATGACTTACAATGATGTGTACTGAATGAATATACAGTACAAATATAGATTGCCCAAAGATGTCTTAAAGAACCTGGTTTAATGGAACCACTCTGGCTTAGTGGAACCTTGATGGTTCATTGGAACTTTCAGTGCTAAAATATGGCATGTAATATATCAAACGACATAAAATGATGAATATAAAGTAAAATTAATGATAGTAAAAATTAGTTTCTAGGAACCTGGTTTAGTAAAACATTCTGGTTTAACGAAACCATTATGTTCCACTGATACTTACCATGCTAAAATATGCCTTGGAATATATATTAAATGACTTGCAATGAGGCGTCATGAAAGAAAATATCGTAAAATTAATGACAGTCGAAATTGGTCTCAAGGAACCTGGTTTAGTGGAACTATGATAGTTCATTGTAACTTTCAATGCTAGAATATGATATGTAATATATCAACTCTCCTGGTATAACCTGTCATTAATGAATGTAACGTAAATTAATGAGAGTCCAAATTGCTTTCAAGGAACCTTGTTTTGTGTAACCAGCATGGTTCATTGGAACTCTCAATGCTAAAATTTCGCATGTAATATATAAAACGAGTTGGAATGAGGTGGCATGAATGAATATTTTGCAAAATTAATGATTGTCCAAATTGGTTTTAAGAAACTTGCTTTAGTTGAACTATGATCGTTCATTAGACTTTCAATGCTAAAATTTAGCATGCAATATAAAAAACTACTTGAAAATGTTGTGCCAGGAATGAGTATGACGTAAAAATAATGATGTTTCCAATTGGTTTTCAGTAACCTGGTTTAGTGGAACCGATCTTGTTTAGTGGAACCATGGTGGTTCATTGGTACTTTTAATGCTAATATATGGCATGTAATATATCAAACGACTTAGAATGATGTGTCATGTACGAATATACACTACATGATCAAAAACATTTGGACACCCCTCACAGATCATCGATTGGCCTAATGTCACATATAGTGACTTGCACATCATTTCAATAGCTTCCTACACCTTCAGACACATCTCTGCTTAGACATTAGCAAGAATGGGTCGTTTGGCAGAGCTCAGTAAGTTCCAACGTGGAACCATCGTTGGATGTCAAGAATGCGGCAAGTCTGTGCGTGACATTTCCAGCCTTCTTCAGATACCAAAGTCAACAGTAGGCGATGTCACTATGAAATGGAAGACCCGAGGATCAACAACCATTCAACAAAGAACCGGTAGATCCAAGAAACTAACGGACAGAGACCGTCGAATGCTTCGTCGTGTCATCCATAGCAACCAGAAGTCCTCGGCGGAAAAAAATAGCCACAGATTTTCGAAACACCTCTGCAAATGACGGGAACTGCACACGATAGGATTCCATGGCTGTGCTGCTGCCCATAAGCACCAGATCAGCAGGGTCAATGCCAAGCGATGTCTGGAATGGTGAAAAGCCCACAGAAACTGGACACTGGACCAATGGAAACGTGTAATGTGGACAGACGAATCTCGATACACACTCTGGCAATCCGATGGACGAGTTTGGGTTTGGCGCTTACCTGGAGAAAGCTTCTTACCTGAGTGCACAGAGCCCACAGTCAAGTTCGGAGGAGAAGGTGTCATTGTGTGGGGCTCATTTTCATGGTACGGACTGGGCTAGCTCGTTCCTCTGCAAGGAATCATGAACTCCGACCGTTATCTGAATGTTTTAGAGAACTGTGCACTTTCAACGTTGTGGCAATTTTTCGGAAACGGGCCAATTTTCTACCAACACGAAAAGGCTCCATGCAACAAAGCGAGGCATGTACAGCAGTAGTTTGTGGACTCAGGGTTCGAAGAAGTGGGTTGGCCGGCACAAAGTCCCGACCTCAATCCTATAGAGAGTCTGTGGAATGAATTGGAGCTGGCAGGCCAGAGCACATCGGCCAACTTCTGTACATGAACTGATTCTCGCTCTTCAGGAGGAATGGAGGAACATTCCAGATGTGACATGTTGATGTCAGTTAGGGTTGCATATGTCCGACGGTAAGGGAAAATAGCAAACGACTGGTTATAGGAGGGATGTGTGCGAGTGATAGGAGCGATGCTTTGTTTTGTTGTTTTGATTGTTGTGAGGGTTTGTTTGCAGTTTGCGTCTGTTTGGGTGAATAGGAAGTGTTCGGTCTGTGGTGGATTGTGTTAGTTAGTTTGTTTGGTATAGATAAGTGGGTGAATGTATTTCGTTGATCGTATTTAGTTTGAAGGGAGTGCGGCCGCTCTT
Source organism: Rhysida immarginata (assembly GCA_023313115.1). Lineage (NCBI taxonomy): Eukaryota > Metazoa > Arthropoda > Chilopoda > Scolopendromorpha > Scolopendridae > Rhysida > Rhysida immarginata. The sequence continues at coordinate 5,711 of JAHWFO010058065.1, read as the reverse complement.
TTACGAGCATTTTGCTAACAGCGCAGAGTCGGTCGCGTGTGTCTCTTTGTTTTCATTTGTTGCATTGTTTGTTGGCGACTGACAATGTTAGTTTTCTTTTAGAGTTTTTATTTAGCCTCCAGCAAACAATCGTTTATTTTATCTTTGTTATGTAGTATTGTTGGTAAAAGAATTTTTATTATATTTTATTTTTTTGGGTCTTCTCTCAAAAGAACGTCGTGTTGCGCGGACATGTTGTGGCTTTGCTCCCTGGATTGCATGTCCTATGTGTTGTAGGGGAGCCCTTGTTGGTTTATTTGGTGCAATTAGCACCCAGGTTATATGTTTAACATTTAATATGGATATATTTAGTCATTCAGATTGAGAATCGGGGCCTAACAGAACTTTACCAAGCTATGCAGGAAAGTGGCGGTGTTAGCAGTATGATGGCGGCCATTGCGTGTTCGATCTGAGGGAGAGAGGCCCGAGCCCAGCGATGACAACTTTGACCGTGAGTTTGGAAAGAATACTACCAAGTGAATGAAGGTGTTTGTGCATTTTAGATGACAACTGGGGTGAGTAATTTTTAAACTGTTTTGTCAATTTGCGCTTTGGAATGCGTCCGCTCTGAAGCCCCTCCAAGTGTGGAAAAAACATTCGTGCAGACGAGGTAGTAAAGTCCTGCCATATGAAGTGCAACTAGAATTCGACTCCGGTATATCAAGAAGAAGAACAAGTATCATAATGCTTCCAAACATTCTCCTTAGGCTATGTACTCATGGTCTTGTTGATTATCATGCCCAGACGGTGTTGCGAAAAATTGGATCTTAGTGTTGCATTTATTGTTCTTTCCTTTAGATGGTTATTAATTGCTTAATCGGATGAAAATGAACCAGCCAGCTTGTGCCATCGGTTCCGAGCGGAAGTAACTTATGAAACAGTTTGAACTATTTATCATATTCGTGGAATTACAGTGCGAAGTGCCATTAGGGAGGATGCACTGAAATTAAAAGTGAAAACACCTGGTCCCATTGGATTCCGCAGAGAGTCTGTAAAATCAAATACTACCACTCGCCAAGGAGAGGTTAAGGTGCCCTCCCCTCAAAGCATTTTAACAAAAGGGGTCACATCACGCTTTCATGCCTGTGGTATTTTTGTCCACTGGATCAGATGTCTATAGTGTAGAGACCTGATTGTGATACTCGAAATACACTTCTGCGTATGCTCGGAGTTTGATGACTCTTGACTGGTTTGTTCATGTCAATGACTTGTCTATGTATCCCATTAGAGCTTAGGAAAATAGTTTTAGCTTTTGAGGGGCCCCTCCTATTATGCTTAAGATCCCCTTACACCGACCGACCCTGTATAAGCTCATGAATAAAACTGTGAATCCTGAATAATGTCTCAGTGCCAGCATTTCCTCAAGAATTAATCCAGGTCCCGAACCCCTGACAGTTCCTCCCCTTTACAAATTATACCCGGGGTGCTTTATCGACCTAGAAGGGTAGGGGGTGGCTCGTCACATTTGGCGCCCAATGTGGGGCCTGGAATTCGTGATTTCCGGATTTTCAAATCTGATGCTGGCTCTGAGACAACCGTGAGTGTAATTGGTTGTTTGTTTGTTTGTAATTGAGGGTAGGTTTGTAAGTTGAGATGCCTGGGGATGAAGGGGACGCTGCAGCTGAAGCTGTACCTGAGTTTGCTGGTTTCACGGGGGCGGTGCCAGTGTTTATGGGTGAAGAGAGTGGTATAACTATTGGAGCATTTTTGGCATTTGTGGATATCATTGGTAAGGTTGCAAATTGGACGCCTGAGATTAAGGTAACAGTAATTAGGACGAAATTGCGGGGAGCTGCGGCCAAGCGAGCGGCTGAGCATGAACTTTTCAATATTGCAGATTACCCAGTTGCGCACTCGGTTGGAGAGGGTATTTGGGAGGTTGAAGGTCTCACGGGACTCCTCCAAAGATCTGCATGATACTATTCAGAAAGTTGGTGAACCCGTTGCAGAGTTTGCTAGCTACCTGGAATTGGCTCTAGAAAAGTATATTCGTGACAATAATGAGGCAGCACCTAGGAGGGATGCAATTTTCCTCCAACGATTTAATAACAGTTGTCTGTTAATACACCGCCGAGTGCTTATGGTTGCTGCCCCAAATACTTATAAAGAGGCGGTGGAACTAGCTCTGCGTTCAGAGGAATTGGAGAGACGAGGTAGGGGTATGGGAAACGTGGTCGAGTCAGGGGAGACCTCGACGGTTGGTGAAAATAATGCGGGTGGGGGGCGGAATAACCAGAAAGGTGGGCGTGGTACCACCCCCGGAGAATCATTAAAAGCGACTCCAAGTGTATGTGGGTGTAGCTCAGCACTTAAAAGATTGGAAGGTATAGTTGAGGGATTAGTTAATGCAGTAGATTCATTAAGAGCGGAAAAGGGTTCGCAGCGTGTAGACAGGACTCCTAATGAAACGAGGTCGTTAGTGCCACATACTCGGAATTCCAATGCAGGCTGTTTTCGCTGCGGGCGTCTGGGACATTTCACAAGGGATTGTCCCCAAACTGCTCCAGTCGCTTCTAATTCAAATATTAAGGCATGTTCTGAGGGTCCGGTGCTGACGCATTGTGGCGAGGGTGGTGTATGCATGACTACAATACATCTGCAGGGCCAGCCCGTCACAATGTTGGTTGATACCGGTTCCCAAGTGTCAATGATTGATGGTGAGGCTTATAGGCACCTTACCAACGCCCCATTACAACCAGCAGAAATGGTTATTAAGGGAATAAATGGGAGTTGCCTGAGCCTCATCCAGGGGGGAATGTTAGATGTCTCGATCCAGGGCCGTCATGTGGGTCCTCGGACGTTTTTGATACATTCGTTCGGGGATAGGCCGTATGACGGTATCCTGGGTATGGACATCATGAGAGGAATGTCGTTTCAATGCACACTGGCGCAGGTGGAACACGGAACAAAAGCTCGCCCAGTGATGAAGGTAATGGTGGCGTATGAGGCAAAAGAGATATCAGATTTGGGAACAAGGCAGGGAAGAAATGTACATGACGAAATAGTGTCTGGCAAAAATGATATGGCAGGACAGGTAGTGATAATTAATCGTTATGAAGTGGGGCGTCAAACTTCTGGGAGGTGGATTGGGCCATTTAGAGTGGTGACATGTGATAGCTATGGGTGGGTGCAGGTGAGAGGTATTGCCCGTGGAGATATTCTTTGGGTGAAGGAAAACCAACTGTGGTTCCAGTGGAAGAATGGTAGGAGATTTACAGTAATGGGTGGGAAGGATATCGGTGATCAGGGTGTCATGATACCAACTCCACAGTAAAGAAGATTGCTGGTTGAATCTCCTTTACTAGAACGAGCAGGTGAGAAGGAGCCTGCATTTGAACCGAGTTGGCGAACTGGTATAAAGGTATTCCAGGCAGTTAAGCCCCTCGTGGAGACTAAACATATTGAGGTTAATGACGAGATGTGTACCTTAGAAATTCAAAATTATAATGTTATGATGGCGAAGGTTCATAAATCAAAAAAAATAAAAAACGCTCGCGTGGTGGGGTAGACAAAGAAAGCTTGCTGTAATTACGGAAAGGTATGATAGTAGTGACCATGAAAAAGCGGGAATGCAGCCTAGTAAGAAAAGGGATCCGCCAGCTGTGGTAGCAGTGGTGGAAGGGCATACACCACACAGGGAGGAATGTGATGTTGATGATAAGGATTATTTTGGAAGTGATGGGGAGGAGTACAATCCTTGTGTACCTATCCCCACATTATTCATGAAAAATCAGCCGGGTATGTGTGTATTGGAATAGTAGCACTGGGTGAAAGGTGAGGTTATAAAATAATCTACATGTCTTGAATATTTATTTATTTATTTACTTTTTGTTTTTGGGTTCTTATTGTTGAGCTCTCTTTAGGCTTTGACTCTAGTGGGTATAGCGTATAAAGTGTGAGATTAGGAAGATAGTTTAATTGTACTGGGTCATAAAGTGTAAGTGAGTTAAGAAATGGAGTAGGTGTTTTTGTACACAGAAGTAGTGATTACTGAATGGATTTGTGTTTAATTATTGATGTTCTTTGCTTTGATTGCTATTGGTGTTTTGTTGACGGTTTATTGGATATTTTAAATGTAGAACCGAACTTTGCTTTATTAGGCAAGTTCGAGTTTTCCATCGGGCGTATGTGACATGTTGATGTCAGTTAGGGTTGCATATGTCCGACGGTAAGGGAAATTAGCAAATGACTGGTTATAGGAGGGTTGTGTGCGAGTGATATGAGCGATGTATTGTTTTGTTGTTTTGATTGTTGTGAGCGGTTTGTTTGCAGTTTGCATCTGTTTGGGTGAATAGGAAGTGTTCGGTCTGTGGTGGATTGTGTTAGTTACTTTGTTTGGTATAGAATGGTGGGTAAATGTATTTCGTTGATCGTATTTAGTTTGAAGGGAGTGCGGCCGCTCTTTTACGAGCATTTTGCTAACAGCGCAGAGTCGGTCGCGTGTCTCTTTGTTTTCATTTGTTGCATTGTTTGTTGGCGACTGACAATGTTAGTTTTCTTTTAGAGTTTTTATTTAGCCTCCAGCAAACAATCGTTCATTTTATCTTTGTTATGTAGTATTGTTGGTAAAAGAATTTGTATTATATTTTATTTTTTTGGGTCTTCTCTCAAAAGAACGCCGTGTTGAGCGGACATGTCGTTGCTTTGCTCCCTGGATTGCATGTCCTATGTGTTGTAGGGGTGCACTTGTTGGTTTATTTGGTGCAATTAGCACCCAGGTTATAAGTTTAACATTTAATATTGATATATATAGTAATTTAGATTGAGAATCAGGGCTTAACAGAACTTTACCAAGCTATGCAGGAAAGTGGCGGTGTTAGCAGTATGATGGCGGCCATTGAGTGTTCGATCTGAGGGAGAGAGGCCCGAGCCCAGCGATGAAAACTTTGACTGTAAGTTTGGAAAGAATACTACCAAGTGAATGAAGGTGTTTGTGCATTTTAGATGACAACTGGGGTGAGTAACTTTAAATTGTTTTGTCAACTTGCGCTTTGGAATGCGTCCGCTCTGAAGCCCCACCAAGTCTGGAAAAACATTCGTGCAGACGAAGTAGTAAGGCCTTGCCACATGAAGTGCAACTAGAATGCGACTCCGGTATATCAACAGGAAGAACAAGTATCATAATGCTTCGAAGCATTCTCCTTAGGCTAGGTACTGATGGTCTTGTTGATTAGCATGCCCAGACGATGTTGCGAATTATTGGGTCTTTGTGTTGCATTTATTGTTATTTCCTTTAGATAATTGTTATTAGCTTAATAGGATGAAAATGAACCAGCCAGCTTGTGCCATCGGTTCCGAGCGGAAGTAACTTATGAAACAGTTTGAACTATTTATCATATTCGTGGAATTACAGTGCGAAGTGCCATTAGGGAGGGTGCACTGAAATTAAAAGTGAAAACACCTGGTCCCATTGGATTCCGCAGAGAGTCTGTAAAATCAAATACTACCACTCGCCAAAAAGGGGTTAAAGTGCCCTCCCCTCAAAGCATTTTAACAAAAGGGGTCATATCAAGCATTCATGCATGTGGTTTGGAACACTTCACGGGAGTTGGTGGTATTTTTGTCCACTGGATCAGATGTCTATAGTGCCGAGACCTGATTGTGATACTCGAAATACACTTTTGCGTATGCTCGGAGTTTGATGACTCTTGACTGGTTTGTTCATGTCAATG
>JAHWFO010058062.1:5078-17055 GCA_023313115.1 Rhysida immarginata | reverse complement strand
ATGGCCCGTCACATTCCTTTTTTACCTAATTACTAATTTTCTATTGTGTTTAGAATCACCGGACTTTTTTTATTTTTTTCGTTAAATACTCTTCCTAATTAACTTTATTGATTCAAGATGCTGATCAGTACTTACCGTTCAGGTGTCCAAAGGGTTTTTGTCAATGCCCAATGGGTTACAGATGTAAACTTCAAGGCGTTTTCTTCCAGTGTGCCAGGATGTTACTTAACCATATTTGTTACCTCCCTACCCCTTTTATCCCGTCAATTATCCACAATTTTTTAAAAATAATTTTTTTAGCCAAAATTTTTTATAAAATAATTTATCAATTCCAAAATTCTTCAAAAATTTTTATTCAAAAGTCCAGTTTTTTTCAAAATGAAGTTAATTTTAAGCTCATTTTTGTTCATTTAAAATGTTCATCATTTCCAGTTTTTATCAAATTAATTTATCATCATTTCCAAATTAATTCAAAAAAATTTTTATTTTTAATTCCAAAATTATTCGTTCTCTTTTTTCCAAAAAATTTTGTTAAAAATTAATTCAAAATGTCATTAAGTGTTAAAAAATACGCATTGACACACAGTACAAGTTTTCTTTTATTTTTTTATTTTAATAAAAATAGATTCCATCGAGTGCACATTCAGGAAAATATTCTAGTTCCAAACGTCGAGCTACTACACTCACAGCTGTGCGAGTACAATAATTTTCACGTTGTTTATTAAATATTGGGTTATGAGATCCCTCTTCTGGTATTGGGTCAATCAATGTTTCTGCATCGTGAATAGTAACTTGAAATAGCTGACTTAACATTTCACATTGATCTGTTCCATAACCATAAATTGTTTCAAATTCCTTTTTCCATTGTTCGATCAATGATGTCAGCAACGAATAGGGTACGTATCCGGCAAAGATTGATTTTATCCCGGGGATCGTGTAACCCATTTCTTTTATTCTTTGCCAGTCTACATAAGTTATGTTAATTTCATTTGTCGGTAATAAGAATCTATAGTACTCTCCAACCCGTTTCAGTCTCACATCTAAATCATATATCTCCTCTTTCTCCATTAAACGAAGATTATACACACATGATGTTGAAATCGTCTTTACAAGGATTTCTCCACTGCTCAGATAAATTGCATTCAGATCCACAGCGACTCCTATTACTTTAAAAAAAAATTATAATAATAAACTCTGATTACTCTGTGTGTTCTAACTAATTCTCTAAAAAATCATTCAAATACATACTTTTCTCGTTACATGTTGAAGGCATCTTCGGTGACGGCTGTTTGCTACTCGCTGTCTCGCACTCATCTACACACTAAAAGACAAACAGCTGACTAACTCCTCCCCCAATGCTCACGCATTCCATTACCCCCCACAACCACCCTCATAATGATAATTACAAAAAAAAAAAATAAATGTACTTTTGCTCCCAGCTATCACTTCTCCGAGGTCATGTCTACCTCCACCCCCCACTTTTTTATCACTTGCTTCCTTATTTTATATTTTATAAAAAAAATTTTCCATTATGCTTTCTTCTAAGTTTTGTACTTTTCATTGTTTTTTAATTTAATGTTGTTTTGTTATCCATTAAGGTTAACATTATTTTCACAATTTCTTCATGTTTATTCATAAAGTGCAATGATAATATTATTATTATGATTATTAACCATATACACATATTTTGCATTAAGTTCGTCTTTGACCCTTCAAATGGATTTTCATCCATCGTGACTGTTGAATAGTTTACAAAACTGTTTGTTTCTTAATTTCTGATGGTAATAATTCTTAATTTCAGCTGGTTAGAATTCTTTTCTAAAATTTTGTTGGTCAGTGACATAGTTTAAAATACATGTTTTCACTTCACGTGTTTCAGCGCATCTGAGTCAATCTGATTTGGACTGCTAATGTCATTCCATCGGTTTCAGACGTTTGTTTAAAGTTTTAGAATAATTTCTACCCATTTTCTAAATGTTCTTTGTATAAAAGTTCTTTTATTAAAAAAAAAAAAAATAATGGTTGACTAATTCAACACGTTCACACATGTTTATCACATTTACCCCCACTCTTGTTACATCATGACCTACATTTCATAATCTCAACTGGGATAGATCTTTCATTTTTTATAATTTCATTTTTTATAATTTCATATGGTTGGGTTTTTTCATTATTGATGTCTTTCTTGCTCTTATTATTGGCTTGCTTAGAGATTGACATTTTTATGTTGACACGTTACTGGTGAAGACGTTATAATGTTATGTTAATTAACATGTTAATTTATGTTAAAAAAATGTTTAAATACTGGGTTTTTGACTCGCTTAATCACTGATTCACCTTTCGGTAATCATTTCATTCTTCCGAGTTTTTCTCCCAGATTTTCTCCAAGCTTTTCGCTACCATCAGCATCACCATCAACGTTTGATCAGTAAGTATATTTTATAATTTCTCAATTTTTACTTTCATTCTACCTTCCAAAGTTTACTTTTCATATTTATTTTCTCTCTCTCTCTCTCTTTCTTACTGTTTTGGGTTGTTTTCTTTAGTGGCTTCCTTTAACTCTACTCCATCTTCGTCATCCTCTGCTGCGTCTAACGCTGTAGATACCAACCCGGGTTTCTACAGAGAGAGACCGCAACAACCTTCAACATCAGTACGCATTTTTCTTTTTCCTTCATTTTGTTCCTCTCTTTTTTTTTCTTTTTTAATTCCGTTTTATTTTTTTTTAGACCGTGTTAGAGTCACCAGTGACTCAGTGCACCAGTACGAAAGTCGAGGCTGGGGAATTCATTAGGGTTGAGCCAGTTAGTAATTTTGTTAGGCATTTTTGTTTAATGTTTGTTTGTTTGTTTTTTTTTTTATTAATTTCACTTTATTTTTTTTAGCGCCGCAAACCCTTGCATTATACGGCTGACGACGGGTCCGAGATTCCGAGAGCACCGACACCACCAAAAAGACGGCATTCGCCATCACCCCCTCCTTCGTCACCTTCAGATCCCGAGCAGCTGTCGGGGGTTTACAAGCACAATCGTTTTGACACCCCCACGTTTGACGATCTTTTCACAGCTGTTCAAACACTACCAGACGGAGAGGGGGGTAGCGGTGACGAGGAGTTCGAGGACCCTGAGTATCGTATAAAACACGAATGGCCCCTACTGCGAGAGCGTGTTAAACCCGTAAGTTTTTATTTACACTTTTTACCTAAATACTCTAGACTTCCTTTTTTAAATAATTTCAAGATCTGATAGGTATTTTCTCTTTCTCTCTCTCTCTTTTCTTCCTTTTCTCTACTTAGCTCCAAAGTGGGAAGTGTATACGTTTTGTGTATACGATCCGCATTAACTTATTGAATAGTAATGTTAATAAATTCGGGCCTTTCACCCGTGGTATAAAGGATCTGACAGATGACGTTATTAAAAAACGCAGTCATAATTTTAAAGTACTTGATGAATGCTATGCTGCTGCACAAACGAAACTGGATTCTATTTTAACTGAATTAACACGTTTTGAAAAAATTCGTTCCTACGTTGAAGTTAAAGTTTTTGAAAAAGAGATTGTGTACAGGCGATGTCTTAACTTTCGTCTTCTCACGTATGTTGGTCCTTCAAGGTTTTGCAATCGGCTTTTTTCTTCCTCCTGTTTTCAATTTGAAAAGACAGTTTCTAAACTCAAACGTACTGGTTTTCGGTATCAAACGTTGTCAGAACTTTTTGAACCCGAAGATTTGAATGGCTATGCACTTGCAGTTGAAAAGGTTTTGACAAATTGTGATACAGCAGATAGTCATTTCGTTTCCTGTCAAGCTTATCACTTATTTAAGGCTGCAAAGAACGTTCAAGTGATCCTAGGTTCTTTTCATGTTTTCGAACGTGATTTTTACACCGATAAGCAACTCGTGTTAGAAGAAGAAATTGATGATAATACTATTAAATTTTTTGCTTTAATGCGTATTCATTTCCCGCAGTTCTTTCATCATAAACATAATTCCGTTTGTAATGTTTAATTTCCTATATACTATTCTTTTCATCTCTTACATTCTAGTTCACTGAATTGGCAAGTTACAACGCTTTTACAAAATTTAACCTCGTTTTGTTAAAAAAAAATTCCACGGGGGAATATTTTATTTCCTTATCGAGGAAGAAGAAAACAAACACAACGTTTTGTTTTAAGTGTAATCAATTCAAGGAAATTATAGACAGATTGGAAGAGATCTATAAAATTGCGATCAACGAGGCCCCCCTTATCCCTAGTACATCAATCTGCCCTATTAGATCGATTGATTTTCAAATTAACAATAACGCAGTTATTACAATTAACTGCATTTTTAATAAAGGGGTGATTCGTTTCTTTATTTACAAAAATCGGACATCGCATAACGAGAGGGCACTTTCATTGTCGCGTGCAGAGGTATATTTAATCCTTCATTTCTTTCCACCGTTCTATCATCGTGTCTAAACTTTTTTTTTTTCTTCTTCTTTCCTTTCAGTTTTTATTTTACTTTTTTTTCTTTCATCATCTGTATTATTTTTAACTTTCCTATTCCTCCTTTTTTTTTTTTTTCAAAAAAAAAAAATGTCTTCGTCCTCTTCTATCGATTCTAACTCTCAGCAATCCAGCCCTCTCAATCTCTGTATTTATGATGAGATTCTTTCTGAGCCTTCTTCCTCTTCTTCTTCTTCAACCCAACCTCTTAACCTCTGTGTGCGTGATGAACTACGTTCATCGCAAAATGCTTTATACCCTTTGACGCAGACAGAACCTTTAAATTTGTGTATGTCAAGGCAACCTCTCTCAACAGATCGCAACCATTCGCAGAGCTCAACGAGCTCAAATGATGATAAAACACTTGCAACTACGTATTCTACCCCTACTCTACCTTCTTCTCCTATTCCTTCTACATCTACAAATCCTAGTTCTCCTCAACCACCCCGCAAAATGAGGCGTATGGATAGGAGAATGCTTTCCCTTTCGTTTCAACGTGGAGGAGGTAAATCCTCACTCACGACTGTCCCTCCGCCAGCATCATCATCAACTTCTTTCAAACCTACTCAGAATCCACTTACTAATCCTACCCTGTCTTCTGCTACCCATTCAGCTACAGATGTAGCTGCTCCTATTGCTTCAACATCATCAGCATCAACTCGTGGTTCTCTAAATGATCAACCGTTAACAGACTTCGATTCATACTTTACTTTACGAGAATTAGGCACATGTCATTCTCGCAAATATAATGTGGAATCAACCACATACGAGATGACATTTTCTCGTAGCTTAAATTTAGTGCCTCTTGCAAGCGTTCCTGTTACGCTAAGGTCTATTTTTGACCGATTATTCCAGCGCATTTTACAGGAACGTAGGTCTTTTTATGACCACGCTCGCATTGTAATCAAAGCACCTTCTCTGAACAATGCTATCAATCTTAGGTTTGGCCTAATTGATTCATTTTCAGGTCAGATGGTGCTTGATACTTTGCAAGCTGTCGAGCAGTCACAGAGCGGTCTGTTGACGGATGATCAATTAGAGATCCACGTGGTTTTACTCCAAAGACCTATTCCCGCTTCTGGAGGTAGTAGAGTTGCTCGCAAGTCAGTAATACTTGCCGACCACCTGGCTCGTTCAGGCTCGGTCGTCCGTATTCAAAACACTGATGAGCTCTGTTTACCTCGTGCGTTAGCGGTTGCAATGGCCTGTGCAGAGAAGGATGAAGTCCTTGAGGTACATAAAAATAACCCCGTTCTCACTGAGGCTTGCGTTAAGGGGTATAAAGCATTATGTGATAGACGTAATTTGTTTCAGAAAAATGTCGCCCTAAAGTTATGCGAAGCCGCGGGTGTAAACCCCTCGAACCCTGGAGGTGTTGAATGCCTGGATAAATTCCAGGCATTACTTCTCGGTGATACGTATGTCAATAAATTTGAGATCGTAATACATACAGGTTCATCGATAAACGAGATTTTTTACCCCCAGCATTTTGTAGAACCTAAACCTAAACACACACTGCATTTATTATTAACAAACAACCATTATGACGTCATTACAAGTCTGTTTGGGTTCTACAGAAAGCGAGGGATTTGCCAGCGCTGTGGGGTAGTTTTCCACGGTTCGAGGGATAAAAAACACCATATTTGCGGGGGGCGCTGCTCGTACTGCGGATCGCAACATCCCCGTTTGTTAAAGGACGAGTATGTTCACTGTCCACTGTGCGAGCGTTATTTTAAGGGTGAACAATGCTACAGGTCTCATCTCAACCCCAAAGACAGCGTTAAGTCATGCTTTACGCATAAACGCTGTCTTACTTGTAAAAAAATATTTGAAACCCAAAAGGGGCATAATTGTGATGCAAACCAATGCATTCGGTGTAACGGTAAGCATGAACCAGGCTTCTGTTACGTTTTAACAGGAAAAGAAAGATCTGCGAATCAAAATACACAGCGCTCTAATACTACTACTACTACTACTACTACTACTACTACTACTACTACTACTACTACTGCATCTACTTCTTCTGCTTCTACTTCTTCTACTTCTGAAAACGATTCGTTAAGATTAATTTTTTACGATGTTGAAACCAAGACTGGAGCTTCAGGGGAATTAACACCAATCCTGGTTGCCATGAGCTACCAGGACGAGTCTGGCACTTTTGTCCAGCGTGTTTTTCAGGGAGTAAATGCCATGGCCGATTTCCTCGAGTTTTTATTTTCCAATCCGTCAAGGCGCAATCGAAAACATTCGCAAGGTATTAATTTTGCGAATTCAACAGTATTCGCACACAACTTACGGCGATTTGACGGTTTTTATGTGTTACGATACTTGTATGAACAAAATATTAAACCACACGTCATCTTCAAAGGCTCGAAAATTCTCTTCATTGAGGTGAAGGAGATGAAGATACGTTTTATCGATTCGTTATCATTCATCACCCTCCCCTTAAGAGAATTTCCACGAGCCTTTGGATTGACAGAGCAAAAGAAAGGTTTTTTCCCATTTAAGCTTCTCAATGAGAACTGTTCCTATGTGGGTCCACTTCCTGATCAGGAATATTTTAATCCCACAGAGATGAAAGAATCATTATACGAAGAATTTGTTCTCTGGTATTCTGAAGAAAAAAAACGCGTTGTCGGTACCGATTGGTGTCTTATGGATGAGCTTAGAGATTATTGTCTCAGTGATGTCGTCCTTCTAAGAGATGGGTGTCTGAAATTTGCAGAAATCATGAAGGACTTTACACATCTTAACCCATTCCAGTATGACATCACTATAGCTGGATTCTGCAATCGGGTACTGAGAGAACGTTATCTGGAAAAACACTCTATGGGAATTATTCCATGCTATGGTTACGCGAATAGATCGCGTCAGAGTTTGAAAGCTCTGAAATGGTTAGCTTGGGAACAATCAAAAGTTCCAAGTACGCGCATACGTTCTGCGTTAAACGGATGGGAAAGACGCGTTGGACCTTACTATTTAGATGGTGTTGATGAAAGTCGAAAAATCGTATTCGAATTTTTAGGCTGTTATTATCACTCATGTCCAAAATGCACTGTATCAACTGCACGTAGCGTTAATCCCAACCTAACTAACGCAGAAAATTTCCAGCATACATTAGAAAGACTTGCCTTTCTAAAACACGAGCTTCCCGACTACACATTTAGTGTTATTTGGGAATGCCATTATGAGAATGAACTGAAACATAACAAAGAAATGGCTGTATTCTGCAAACATTTTAAAGTAGAACAGAGACCATTTATCATGCCCCGTGATGCCTTCTACGGAGGGCGCACCGAGAATTTTTCGGGCGGTATTACAGAATCCACAGAAAGAATGCGTCTCTCCTATTTAGATTTCACATCCTTATATCCTTTTGTGAATAAGCATGCCGCCTATCCGAAAAAACATCCGGAAGTCATCACGGCCGATTTTAACCAGGCCCCTAATGCCTATTTCGGTCTGATTAAAGCAACCGTGTTGCCTCCTCGAGATCTTTTTATTCCCGTTCTACCCTACAGGTGTGCAGGGCGTCTTTTCTTCCCTCTATGTAGAACTTGTGCTGATACTCAGTCAGCTGAATTGTGTCAACACAACGAGGGAGAGAGGGCGTTAACAGGTACCTGGTGCACGCCTGAATATTACAGGGTGCTCGAGGAAGGATATACAGTTGTTGAAATTTTCGAAGTATGGCATTATAAAGAACGCTTTGTCTACGATAAGCTTACTGGGGAAAAGCACTTCTTTAGCGAGTATGTAAATGCGTTTATAGGGGGGAAAATCGAAGCCTCTGGTTGGCCTGCGTTCGCAAATACGCCTAGCGAGCGCCAGGCATTCATCAACCATGTCCGTGAGCGAGAGGGGATAGTGTTGGATCCTGTAAAATTTCAAAAAAATCCAGGTCTGCGTAGCATCTGTAAACTAGCCCTAAATAATTGCTGGGGTTATTTGGGTTTTGATGAGAGTAAAAAAAATCCCACAGTGTTTGTTGATAGCTACGCAGAGTTTTACAGGCTATTCAACACCCCCTCTATCGAAGTCACGGACTTGGACATTGTCTCTGAAGAAATTTTACTCATGACGTACAAGTCAACCCATCCTACCGTGCACATGAAAGGGAACGCAATTATAGCATCGTTCGTGACTTGTTATGGCAGGATGGAGTTGTATCGCGTCATGAGTATAATTGGAAAAAACTTAAAATATTCGGATACAGATAGTGTCATTTTTCTCGAGGAAATTGGCCGTGAATTATTACCCAGAGGGAGTAATTTGGGCGAGTTATCGGACGAAATTATTTCGAGATTTGGACCAAATGTTTATATTAAAAAATTGATTGTAGCTGGGGCTAAGAATTATTGTTTGCATTACTCGAACGGTACAACCGAACTTAAAGTTAAGGGCGTAACGCTCACACGTAGTGCAAACGAGATTCTAACACCAGCTGCAATCGAAGAGCTCGTTCGAGGCATGGGTTTGAGTAAGACCTCCTCTCTCCAAGTCCCCGTTTCATTTAATCTTGTGTGTAATAAGAATAAGGCCACGATTTTTAATAAACCATTTTTAAAAACTTACCGGTGCACCAATGAGAAAAGGTTTGCAAGAGACGGAGACCTTAGTATTAGTTACCCTTATGGTTATATTAATTTTTAATCACCCCTTGCTTATTGTAAAAAAATTGTTGTAAAAAATTTTTATTTATTTTTGTATATACTTCTTCATTTGTAGATATTTACAACTATTCTAGTCCTCAATGTTCAATTCTATTTAATTTTAGCATTCAAATATTTGTATTTTTCAAATTATTTCACTTTCATAATATTATATTAATTTATTCCATCACCTAATATTTTGTATTTATTCGATTATCCATTTTTATTCATTTAACCTCTGTAATTAATTTTAGCATTCAAATATTTATATTTATCAAATTATTTAACTTTCATAATATTATATTAATTTATTCCATCACCTAATATTTTGTATTTATTCTATTTTCCATTTTTTATTCATTTAACCGCTGTAATTAATTTTTAACATTCAAATCTTTGTATTTATCAAATTTTTAAATTTCATAATATTTTATTTCTTGTATTTAATTTCAAAATTCAAATAAATTTTATATATAAACTTATTCACTTGTCATTTGCATTCTTTCTAATTTTTTAATAAAATTTTAAATGTTAAAATTCAAAAATAATAATAAAAAAAATTTAAATTACTTATTAAAATTAAAAAAAAAAAAACAGTATTAAACTAATTAAAATTTTTAAAGATAAATTCAATTCAAAAGTTACATTCATGTCATTTAATAAAAGTCTGAAGAACCGTGAGTAACAGGAGGAACTTTGCTCCGTGTGCGTTATTTATTTATACTGTATTATGGAGATAAATACATCGCTGAAGTTCACACAATACTTTTCGGGTTTAATAGCTGGTCCCTCCGGAAGTGGAAAGACAACCATTCTGTCAAATTTGTTAAAGTATAGAGATGAAATGATGGATCCACCTCCCACGGAAATAATATACTGTTACGGAGCATTAATTCCACCTGTTGTGAAAAATTTAAATCTATCCAACATTACATTTCATGCCGGGATTCCCGATGAGAAAATGATTCACGAACGAATACCTGTACATGGATTGTTAATTTTGGATGATTTATTAAACGAAATAAAAAATGCTGAAATTATCGAAAAAATTTATACAAGATACAGTCACCATCTCAATTTCTCCGTTTTATTATTAACTCAAAATCTATTCGCACAATCGAAAATCATACGTACAATAAGTTTAAATACCCAGTACATTTTTCTGTTAAAATCGCCTCGAGATGTCGGTCAGATACGTACTCTTGCGTCGCAAACAGGGTATGGTTCCTTACTTATAGAAGCATTTAAAAATGCAACGCAAGAACCTCATAGTTATTTATTATTAGATTTATCACAAAGCTGTCCTGACTTAATTAGACTACGGAGTAAAATTTTCCCGCATGAAAAACCTATTTCCGTATATGCAAATAAAACGCATGTTTAAAATACATTGGCATTCATTTTCATCAAGCATTCACCGGGTGTAAACAGCCATGATTCCGTTAATTCAAAAGCATCGTCATTTCTTCGGGGCATTAAAAAATGCTAGCCCTAAACAACGGAAAAAATTACTACAACATGCATCGTTAAATCAAGTAAAATCTCTTTGTGAAATTTGCCATAACATCGTACATCATAAAGTCACGTGGACACCGCAAGTAAAAAAGCATTTGAGGAAGATAAAAGGCCTAGCACATAAAAAAATTTCATTACGTTCAAAAAAAAGCTTATCTGATTCAACACGGTGCTGGATTCTTATTGCCTTTATTATTAGGCAGCGTTGCAGGTCCGATATTAAATAAATTAATACGTTAAACATGCAGAAATACGTATTATTACCGTCGCATGAATACCAAAGATTAATAAATCATTTATCAACAACTCTTACTACGACTAAACCTAACACTAACGCTGAACAACATGGCGATTGCAGTGAAACAAAAACGTCGGAGCGAGAAAAACGACTGGATAAAAAAATGAACGAAATTTTAAATTCTCATAATATGAATGCGCATCAAAAACTAGAAAATTATCTCGACACGTTACAGAAATATCTGTACGAAAAGAAACGCGAAGATGTTGATCAGAAGGAACAAAATCAAACGCAACAAAGAACTCACCCTGAACAATTATCACCATTATCGTCTTCACCTGAATCGCCGATGTCAAATCGAATTCCTAAGCAACTGTTTTACACGCCTGACATTCAGCGAACACCATCGCGAATACAAAAACCAAGCCATGAATTTGCCGACGACGATGATGATGATGATAAACCATTATCCGTTCTACTGGCTCGAACTTCGCGACAAAAACGTCTATTAAAATTTTTACATAACTATCCTGAATTCATAACGTGGGATTCGCGTGGTACTGTAAAAATAGGCGGGAAGATTCTACGGGGTTCACACATTTCAAACTTGATAGATGACGCAGTTTCACCATCAGCCAATCAGAAGGATCCTCCTATTGGACAAAGACATTTTATAAAAACGCTTCAGGAGATGGATGTTCCAAGAGAATTAATTGTAAATCCGATGTATCATTCGCAGGAGGGGAGGGGAAGGAGTTTTAACAGCACTATAATTAAACGAAGATGTAACAACGCACCAGGAATTCGTTGGATACCATACAAATAAATGTAAAATTTAAAAAATAAATAAAAATTGTAAAATTCTGAATAAAAATTTGTATTTTAAAAATGAAAGAAATCTTGTGTCTATGTAATTATTTATTTATTTCATTACAAAAATTTTAATTATTTTTTTTATTTATTTTATTTACTTAGTAAAAGAATAAAAAAGAAAAAATAAATTTATATATATAATTTAGTAATTTATTTGTAATTTAATTAACTCTTTGAAAATTTATTTAAAAATATTTTATTTAATTAAAAAAAAAAA
>JAHWFO010058061.1:0-17122 GCA_023313115.1 Rhysida immarginata | reverse complement strand
GCATAATATTTCTTTTTGGCTGCTTTAATGGAACTTTTCACTAGTCTAGTGATAGCTTTAAGGTGATTTCTTTTTATGGATGTAGGATTTTTGATATATTGTTTATATATCTTGTGCTTCTTATTAATTAGTCTTAATAATGTTTCTGTAATCCACGTTTTTTTTGGATAGGATGGGGTTCGAGAAAAGGTTTTTAAAGGAAAATATCTATTGTAACCATTCACAAAATGATTAAAAAAATTTCAAAATTTAAATCGGAGTTGTGTTCTTTCAAAAATAACGTATCCCAGCTAGTTAGTTGTAGGTAAGAAGCAAAGATTTGCGTTCTGTGTAAAGTATATAACCTAGAAGTGAAATTCTGGGTAGGATACCAATTCTTCATTGAGTAAATTAGGAATAAGGGGAGGTGGTCAGTAACTAAAAAATCAATTGTTCCACTTTGGATGAAGTTCGTGATATTAGTAAAAATTTGATCAATTAGAGTAAAGGAATTATGGCTGATGGAGAAATGTGTAGGGGAAGTGATAGTGGGTGAAAGATCAAAGCTATTTAAAAGATATAAAAGTTCAGACGTATTTCTAAGTAAGGGTGGTAAAAATTCTGAATTAAAATCACCTAGAATTATACATTTTTTGGCCGTAGGACGCAAAGACTCAAGAAGGGATTCAAAAAAGGTTAAAAAATTATTAAAATTAGCACTTGGAGGGCGATAGATATTAATGATAAGGAGCATATTATTTATTAATAAAGTAAGGAATTCGTAATCGTCATTAATACACGTTCCTTCATCTAAAACATTCACTGTTAATTTATTATGGATATAACAACAGATACCTCCACCTTTACGTGTCTTTATAGAAATAGAAAAATTATTATAAATGTTTATAATAAATGTTATCCAAAGTGGATAAGAAAAGTTCATCTATGTATGTCATCTTATAAATTTTTATTCGAGAGCCAAAATAGGAGTCAGTTAATACCAAGCAATCCGTGTCTTCCGAGACTCTATTGTCTCCCGAAAACACACAAACCTGGGAATCAAATGCGACCCATCATAGACTATGCAAACTCTCCATCCAGTCAGCCGGCAGCCTTTTTACTAAAAATTTTTAAAACTATAACTCTTCCTGGTAAGAATTTTTCCATAAAGAATAGTTAGGAATTTGTAAACATTGTCGAAAAGGAAATAATACCAGAAGACTCCCAGATAGTCTCTTTTGAAATAACAGCGTTATTTCCAAGTATCCCAATTAAAGAAACTGTTCCATTTTGGAAACTTGTTTATTAGAGAATAAAATTCCAAACGAACTTGAAAAATAAATTATAATTGCCACAAACATGGTATGTTACAATAAATACTCTTAATACAACAACCAGTTTTACAAGATGGAAGATGGAACCCCTATGGGTTGCTGCCTCAGTCCCTTCCTTGCAGAGCATTATGTTAGAAACCTTGAAAACGTTGCCTTTAAGCGATTCGACTATTTTCCATCAATCTGGTGTAGATACGTTGATGATGTATTTACAATTTTCGACACTAAAAACAAAGCGTAAATGATTTCCTCAATAACATCAATAGTTTAGCACCCTCCATAAGTTTCACTATGGAAATGAAGCCACATAATAAACTTCCCTTTTTGGACTTAATGGTGGAGAGAAAACATAATTCCCTTGAATTTGATATTTATAGAAAGCCCAATTTTGTACCAACATTTATTCCAAATAATTCCAGCCAATGTTATGCCCATAAGATGGCTGCATTCCGGCATTTATCGAGCCATTTATCTTCCCGTGCATAAAGAAAAAAGGGAAAAAGAAATTGATCGGATCAAAGGTTTTGCACGTCAGAATGGGTACAAGGAAGAAGTAGTGGATCATTTAATTAAAAAACAATTAAAGGCAAAAAACATCACAGCCATTACAAGTCTAGCAGGCAGAGACAAAAAGAAAACTTTTTTCCACCAACACATATCTAACTAAAGGATTAACCAGGATTCTCCATAATTTTGGACTCGACATCACCTACAAAAGTGGCCAGAATTTAAAACAGTTCTTAAGTAATCCGAAAGATAGAATTCCCCCCTTGTGAAAGATCTGGAGTGTATGAGTTAAAATGCGGTTCCTGTGAAATAATGGACAAACTAGAGGCAAATTAAAACCAGAATAAAGGAACGTTATTCCAGTATAAAAAATTATAAACCAGAAAGATCAAAATATGCTCAACACATCCTAGATACAGGACATAAACCGTTCATAGAAAACGTGGGAATAATACATACAACCAACAAGAAATTAAGCCTCCCGAGGAAGGTATACGAAAGTAGCGGAAGCCCTAAGTTCATCTATTTTTTTATTCCTTCATCTGTACTTTTTAACTCCCCATTTTTTTAATCAAAAATTGATTTTCTCTAACCCTGTATTTAGAAAATATAAAAGAACCCTATCTTCTTTCCTTTCTCATCATTTTCGATCGAATGATATATCACACACTATTTGTTGCCATAACGTTCGAAAGACCAAGTGATTGCCACTCCCACAATTCCGATCCTATTGGGACAACTCGACCCAAACTTTACAGTGATGTTGAGCTTGCTTAGAAGAACCTGCATACCGAATTTCACTCCTTTATATGCATAAATACTCGAACACCTTTTGGTACCCTCTAATTTCCGACCCCGAAACTCCGACCCCAATAGGCCAATCAAAACCAAACTAAATAGTGAAGGTGCACATGCCCTTAGCAAGCTACATTCCAAATTTCAACTTTCTACCTCAAAAAATGTAGAAATTATGTAAGGGACGGACGGACGGACAATAATACAAAATTTTTGAACTTTTTGGAATCTTTTGAAATTTCAAAAAAAAACCAGCTTGTCAACTTATGAATTCTGATAAAGGATCTTTGGACTTAACACCATGGACATCCTTATTGAAACACGTTAAATAAGTCTGTTATTTTATTCCCGAATTGGTGTCATTTCTATCATTTTATTATTTTTATTTTTTCCATTCCAAAATGTTTGGTCAGGTGTTTTAATTTTAATTTATTAGGCCTTCATGTTTTAACAATTTTAATGCTTATATTGTTTTAGCTAAGTCTAATTGGATTTTAGTTTTATTTTTCTTTGTTAATCTGGTTATTTTGTTATATATTTTTTAATTGATTTGATTTTGCATTTATTATTATTTAATTGCTTGGTACTATTATTATTATTATTACCGCCTAGCCAAGCAGTAATCCCACGTCCAAAGAGTGGACCGAGTGCAGGTCGTCCTTACCTTTTCTATAACTATGATAGTTTCCGTATTATTATTATTTTATTAATTTAATGTTATGATTTTACTCTATCTCTCTCGATAACCTCTCTCTGTCGTCAGTCTTTCTCATTTTATATATTTATTTATTTTTATTTATTAGTATTAGTTGCTCTGATTCAAGCGTGCGTGATCTCTATACAAATCACCGATTTTTATCTCTATACCTATACGTACTTTGTTATGTACTTTATCAGTAGCCTTTTCCACTATCACTAATTTTAACTATAAAGTCAACTATTTTACTTAATAGTCAGTTTTTCGTTTTATTTCCTTATTCCTATTTTATTTTTCTTTTCTCTCCTCGTTTTAAATTTACAACTAGTTCAACTTGCCTTTTCCATTTGCCTCTGCACTCCCTCCCCCTCAACTCCTATCAATGCCACTGGCTCTTCTATCTCCTCCTAACATCTGCTACAGATTCCCCTGCTTCGTCTTCACACTCTGGTGCCAGTTTCCTTTACCCCTTTCCTCTTGGGTACCCCTCCCTTTGATCCTTCCTCTGTTGCTTGCATACTTTCACTGCGTTTACATGCACACTTTCGATCCGGATCGAAAGACAAGTTTCAAGTCAATCCTGCAAAAAGTGGCATGTAAACAGGCTTCAAAACCCCGATCCGGATCGAGTTCAATCCCGTCGAAAGAGGTGGTTTGAAACCAGGGAAGCATGCCTCAGGAAAGAGGTCAACCCAATAATAATATCCGGATCGAGTTTAAATTTGCTGTTTGGTTGAAAGAAAAAATATAGAAAATTTTAGCTAAAATAAGTTCTTGGTTGATTTATACCTCAACACAATAAATATCTATAAATAAATAAATGAATAAATTTTAAAATACATTGCATGTTTAAATTTTTTTTTGTAAATTTTTTTATCAAAATGTCATTTTTCCTAATTAAAAATTTTCAAATTGTCAAGTATATATATGTATATATTTATCAAAATTTAATTTAATAATTTTTTTATCAAATTATAATTATCAAATTAAATATTATATTTATATCAAAAATTTCAATTTAACAATTTCTATTTTATTAAATTATAATTTGATAATTATTTATAATAATTATAATTGTTATTTTATAATTTTTATTATTTAATGCAATTAAATAAACAATTAAATTGAAGTTTTTGATATAAATCTAAAAATTAATTTGATAAAATCTATTAAAATTATGTTTTGATAAGAATGTATAAAATTATATTTTGATAAAAATAAGTATAAAAAACTTAAACATGCAAGTGCATTTTAAAAGTTATTAAGGATTGTTATATTGAGGTAAATAAATCAAAAACTTGACATATAAATAACATTATAGTTAACATTATAAATAACCTCAACCTTATTATTTATATATAGAAAATTTTAATTGAAAACAAAATTTAAAGAAAAAATCAATAATTACAAAATGTATTGATTGTCAAGTATATTTCCAGGCGATAATAATGAGAAAATTTTAAAAAATTGAATTTCAGCCGTATTTTAGAGGAAGCGTAATTCAAGTGATAAGGCCGACTGAGCCAACAATGGCGGATTTTGTAGCAGATGACAAAGTCGGGCGTACTTTCCTAATCTAGAGCTTTACCCACAGGGCATCTTATCGGACTCGATCCGGATCGAGTTAGATGCATGTAAACGCGAGGCAATTTTGGATTGACTCAAGTCGATTCGGATCGAAACGTGCATGTAAACGTAGTGTTTGTATCTGTTACTTTTTTATACCTATTTGACCTTTGCTGTCTTTGGCTTTTTTCTCTCTCCTCTAATTGACTCTCCCCCAATTCTGTCTCTTTTGTTCCCCCCTTCCTGTTACCCTATATTCCATTTATTATTATTATTTTTCTTTTTATGTTATCCTAGAGAATAGAATACCCTCGCCACCTTCCCATTCTTTCTGTCTTAATTTTTTCTTTCAATTTCATTTATTTACTATTATTCATATTATTATTTTTATTACTATTATTAGTAATAGTGGTAGTAGTATATACTTTTACTATTATTCCAGGATTCTCCCCATCTCCCTATTCTTTCTGTTTAAATTTTTTTTTTAACTTCATTTATTATTATTATTCACATTATTATTATTATTATTATTATTATTATTATTATTATTATTATTATTATTATTATTCAAACTCGTCAACACTACTGAGCCAGCACGAGTCCAACTCTTCACGGATTCCTCTTCTAGTCTGGAACTCAGCCAAAATCCTTACGGATTAATAACCCCAGGCACCTGCCATGGCACCTCTCTCAAAACCATGCCCTAAATGTAAAAATGGTATCCATGGTAAACAGCACAAACTCACTTGTGTTGGGTGCCAATTCGTCTTTCATGGTAACTGCTTTGGAATTAAAAGAACTGAAACTCAAAAACTCTTTGTGAAAGGGGTCAACACTTTTTTCTGTGACACCTGCAAAATTTGCCCACCTGCTAGTCAGTCTAGTGATCCATTGCTTGCCAATCAGCGAAATGATGCAAATACCTTAACATTGGAAAACTCAATTTGCAACGCAGACACAACTGATGACTCACCTAGTAATGTAAATACCGATTTCAATAATATTGTTCTCCGTGCAAGCGAAGGGCGGGAAGAGGAAGCTTGGTCTTACTCAGAAGACTGTATAAAGCTCGTGCGTACGATACTCACGAAACTCAACCATCTTACGCAGCTAAATCATGAACTATTTTCCGAAGTTCGTGCCCTGAAACACAGTAATCAATGCCTGCAATCCCAACTCACAAATCAGTCAACACAGCTCCGACAAACACTAACTAAACTCTCAGCTCTTGAGACTCAAACTGTTAGGATGGCCCAGACTTTCATGTCATGTTCTCAAGCTGAGCAAGTCAATTCTTCTTGTACAGCGACCGAAGACACCTCTACTATGCCTGCCCTGGGGGTCAAGAAGAATGCGGAGAAATATAATCATTATGGTATCGAGCAACTAGGACTCAATACTTCTTCATTGTCCTATAACGGCGCTGTCAAATCTGGGACGGTGTCACTGAACAAAATTGTAGAGTCAACCACTATCCATGAGAGTGGTGATTCAAACATACACTCCCAGCAGCAGCTAAGGAAATCCAAACTACCTCCTCCTCTCCTGGGGACGGGGGTCAACACCACCATTAAAGCCATTGAAACCCGTTCTCAATCCACCTTTCGTAAACTATTCGTCTCGAGGTTGCATCCTGGCACTACAGTCCAACAGTTAGTAGCTCATATATCTTCCTTTTCCACCTCGAAAGTAGTGTGCTACTGCCTTAAAACCAAGTCACCGAACTATACCTCCTTTTATCTTTCTGTTCCTACAAGCGCAATTGAAGAATTTCAAACTTCTAATAACTGGCCAGCCAATGCATTAATCCTACCATTTAGAGGAAGATTAAATCCTAACCTTATTTTGCTCCCTGGGCCACCAAATGGAAAAAAAAACACAACAGGAGATTATCATACTACTAGAACCCAAAATACAGTAGATAGCTCTGAAGCGACCTACTCTACATCACTCGTGTCAATTGAAAATATTTCTCAAGATTCCGGTGCTGTGCACTCCGAGTCTACTCCTACCAACGTCGTCAACTATGTTCCTCCTCCTTTAATACAAAGTGCCACTAAAATCTCAGCATCGGAGTCTTTTGCTGATCGTTCACCAACCCATTAATGAAAATTTACTACCAAAACTGTAATGGTCTAAGAACAAAATCCACTCTTTTTCGTCAAAACTTATCTTCCAGGAATTACGATGTCATCGCACTCACTGAGACCTGGCTACAAGAAAATTTTCCCAGTTCCGAATTTTTTGATGATAGCTATCGCGTGTTCAGATGCGATCGGCCCACGGACAATAGAGGGGGAGGGGTCGTTATTGCTATTCGTCGCTCCCTATCTTGCGTTCCTCTTCACTCCAATATCTCCAGAATTGAAAATGTGTGGATTAAGGTTCGAGACAGTCATCATGAATGGACTCTTATCGGCTGCATTTACCTTCCGCCAAGTCTTCCTGCAGAAGACATCCGTACTGTCTTTGACGAAATTTTCGAACTTCTAATACACTTTCAAGGGAATATCATCTTAGTTGGTGACTTCAATATCAATACTCCATTAGGAGATTATTATTCAGTGCTTAAACAATCTTTGCTTAATGACCTGCTGACAACCTGTGATGTACGGCAATACAATGGCTTTACTAACTCTTCCGGAACTATTCTTGATCTTGTTATCTCTAACCTACGTCCATCTGTCCTGATTGAGCAAGACCCACTGGTGACAGTTGACAGGTATCATCCTGCTCTTCATATATCTGCCTCATTAAATCTGGTCCACTCATCAAACCCTCCCTCTAATCTACGCTGGGATTTTTCCAAAGGGTACTATGTTCAGCTGTGCCAGGATACCTCCCTTTTCGATTGGAACGACGTTTTCACCAGTAATGATCCCGAAGATTCCGCAAACTGCCTTGTTAAAAATCTTACCGATATTGTTAGACGGCACATCCCCATGAAAACTAAACATAGTTCCCGCTCAAAGCTTAAATTCCCGAAGTGGTTTTCCTCCAACTTAATCAGTCTTATCAGGAGCAAAAACGCTTTGCACAAAATCTACCGGAAATCTGGAAATCCCAATGATTACGAACTTTACGCTAGTGCCCGACGTCATGCCAAGTGTCAACAACGAAAGGATCATCAGCACTATGTTCAGACGCTTGAACATAATCTTCGTTCTCAGCCAGCCTCTTTCTGGTCTTACATCAATAGCACCAGGAAATCTCATCAGCATCCTCCTGTAGGCATGACTGATGCTAGTGGCTACGACTCCACTGATGCGAGTGAGATTTGCGATATCTTTGCCACCCATTTTGCGAATGTTTCAAAACCTTACAATAATTCGGGTCATCTCTCCCTCCGTGGAAATGTTAACCCTAATATTGACGTGCCCATTATTCGCAATTCTCTCTCTACTGTGACTATCTCAGCTGAGGATGTTCTCTGGAGTATTCGTAGACTCAGATCCAAGCGATCCTCCTCTACTACCGATATTCCCTCTTTCATTTATAAAGGCCTTGCCCCTCACCTTGTGGCCCCACTTCAACATATTTTCAATCTTTGTATACAAAATGGCCACTATCCTTCCATTTGGAAGAGCACGATCATTGTCCCAATCTATAAATCTGGACTGGCTACATTACCCAACAACTATCGTCCAATCTCTCTTCTTCCCGTCATGGCAAAAATTTTTGATCGCATTCTTTATAAATATCTACTTCAGCAAATTTTGCCCTCTCTTCCTTCCTGCCAACATGGATTTCTTCCTGGGAGGTCCGTGGTTACCAATCTGGTTAGCTTCACTGAGGTGCTCATGAGCTCCTACGAGCAGCAGAGCCAGACTGACGCCATTTACTTTGACCTTTCCAAAGCTTTTGACACCGTCCAACATGATCGTTTATCTCATAAATTGAAACTCCTTGGTGTCAGAGACAATTTTCTGGCACTCCTGAATTCCTACATTTCCAACAGAAACAATGTGGTTCGCATCAACGGTCACTGCTCACGTCCCTTTTATCCGACCTCCGGTGTCCCTCAAGGCTCCGTTCTCGGTCCTCTTCTCTTCAATGTTTATACCTCTGACCTTCCTAATCATATTTTGGATTCGGGTATTCTTATGTATGCTGATGACACTAAGCTCTTTCGTACCATCACTTGCCCTCAGGATGTTTTGCGTCTTCAATGCGACATTAATCGACTGGAAGCTTGGTGTCAGGAGAATGGGCTTAGCATTAATGGCTTAAAATGTGCGCACGTTGCCTTTACCAATAAAACGAATCCCATTTACAATTCTTATACTGTCACCAATGCTACTATTAAGACTGTCAATCAAATGCGTGATCTTGGAGTCATTCTTGACGACAAGCTCACTTTTAATCCGCAGATAAACCATGTACGCACTAAAGCTCTGCGTTGTGCAGGGGCAATTATGCGTTACGGACACAGTTTTTCTACTCCCCAAATTTTTCTGTTACTTTATAAAAGTATTGTACTCCCGCAGCTTATGTACTGTAGTGAGGTCTGGAATGGTTGCACGAAGGAGCAAGATGTAGTTCTCGATAGAGTGCAATATATCTTCCTCCAGTATCTCAAACGAAAGTTCCCTAATTACGACAACCACCTTACGCCATTACATGACATCCGACTCCAAAGAGACATGACCTTTCTACGGAAGATCATCAAAGGATCCATTAACACAGACTTTGTACAAGATCTCCATTTCTATGCTCCTATTCGCCGAAATAGGCAATCTGCTGCACTTTTCAAACCGCCACTTTATAAACATGCCCATGCTCAACGGTCAACGATCTACAGGATCCAATATGAATACAATCGGTACCATTCCGATTTTGATATTTTTTAATTAATTATTTCCTTAAATAATGTAAAGATCTTAAGTTTTATTCTAATTTTATTTTGTAATTCCTTTTCAACGTTTGGCATTCCCATTTCTTTTGTTATTTGTACATGTATTTAGTCATATTTTACCTTCTACCTTTTTAATTTATTTTATTTTGCTATGCCGTCTGTATTTTCTGCATAACACTGCATTGTTGCCCATGTTTTACAATTTGTTATTATTATTTAAATTCTTATTTTAAATCAATTTGTAACCAATTGTATATTTTATTTTCAGTCAAATTATATTGCTCTGTTTGTTAGTGCTACTTAGCGCTTTATTACCCTTTTGGCAATTTGCAAGATTTATTAATCTTTTGTCTTGTGTACCACTTACTGTTCTGTCTTGGCACATTGGTGCTGTTTGATTGGCAATAAACTTGAATTGAATTGAATTGAATTGAATTATTATTATTATTATTATTATTATTATTATTATTATTATTATTAACGAGGTGGCGTTAAGTGGCGGCTGGTCGTTCACCTCGCTCTTCTCTTATGTCAAAGGATAAGAAAAAAGGCAAGCAGGGAACCATAGGCGTTTGTCCTGCCTGCAATAACTCTATTTATGGGCGACAACCGTATCTCGCCTGCACAGGAATTTGTCATTTTCTTTATCATGTAAAATGTGGCAACGTAAAAAAAAAATTGACGGAGGCTCTGGTGACTGCCAAAGCCGCGGGTTTTTAAGGCGTAGAACTACTACTGTATGTTATTATTGGTTACCGTTTGTGTGTATTTTTTGGCGAAAAAACGAACAAAATTAAAAAAAAAAGTCACTATATTCAATTACATTACAATTTTGTTCTTCTAAGCTTCTTTAATCATTATACACACAGTCCTGAAGAAAGCCACGGCTGAAACGCGTCGACTCATCTACAATATTGTATGGTCTGGTATTAGTAAAATCATTTTAATTGTTTTAAAAATTGTTTTAAAGACCCATATTTATATTTTTACAAACAACTAAGTCCAACATGTTTGAAAACATATTATTTTAGTCAGATTTATTGTTTTGTTTTAAGAAATTAACAAAACTTCAAAGTTCATTTCTTAAAATAATTAATCTGCTAAAAATAATAATAACATATTTTTAACAGAAAATTAGAAGCGAACCCATCCGTTTGTATAATCGGGAAATAACCCATTGTTAGATAACTCATTGTTAGATTTTTTCTTTGTTGTGACAATGTCCACCGTCGCTGATTTTATATAAATGATGATGTACTGATTTCGCCGGCAGATGACAGGATTTCATGATATTATCTTAAAACGTTCGTGTTTCCATGTTTTTATATCTATTGCACAGGCCTTCTTTATATTAAATGCACAGGCCTTTTCTCGTAGCCCATGGTTAGCTCCAATTAGTTCCAATACACGCCGCACACGTATATGCTGCAGCAGCGCCACTCCGTTATTACGATGGCGAGCATATAATTCACTTAACTTTAACTTGCCGTAACTTTTGACCCAATGGCTCATTTGGTGAAATCTTTGCTTATTATTCAAGACTCAACCTTCCTCTTTCCAACGAGATAGTGACTATAGTTGTAGGATATAGTGATAGAAAGATATAGACTGAGATATGTACATCACTTTTTGAACGAAAAACCGCGTCTGAATTTTTCCTCGGCTCCACCCCTGATAGACGTAGTTCTACGTCAAACGAAGACGTTCAACGAGTCAAGTCAACATGGCGTTGCTTTAATTGCGTTGGCAAAGTTGATAATGTTATTTCTGAAGCTCTTGAACAAAGTCTCAGCCTCTCACATGTCTCAACCAATTCAGATAAGTCAAATCTTGATCAAGTTTTAACAGCTATACAGGAGCTAATTAAGTCAGTAACAGAATTTATTACGTTAGCAAATAAAACTCAAAATGAAAATAGAGAAATTAACAGGAAGTTAGATAGAAATATATGTGCGTTAGATTCGAATAAAATCTCGCGTGCTTCATGTGCGCGCCTTAATTATATGGATGCGGCTACTAAAACTTTTACCCGCGATAGCTGTTCAACACATGACGATAATAAGCAGATATTGCAGACAGACGAAAGTCAAGTTATCGATGCCTCATCATTGCCGCCGTCTAAGCGGACGAGTGCTCGATTTAAATCCATTCTGATCGGCTCTAATTCAACGAATGGAAATTTAATCAAAGCCCGTAATTTTAACGCAAAAGATAAAAGATTATTCGTTACTCGATTGCAGCCAGATATTACTGTTAAACAACTTTCTGATTTTGTTACTGGCCTCTTTCCTTCACTGGTCTTAAGCAACTGTATTAAGCTCAAAACGAAATATCAAACATATGCTTCATTCGTGCTGTTTCTTAGTGAGTGTGGCTTTAATTTACTGTTTGATCCCTCCATTTGGCCGGAGGGAGTGCTTTTGTCCTCGTTTATTGGAAAGCTACATGCGAATCAAATTGATTCGTCCAAAGGTGTTAATTCAGCTTCGGAGAATCAAGACGGCTGATTCTAGCTTGGAGGAGGCTGTTACTATTCAAGATGGTTAGCAGCATATATTATCAAAACGTGCGCGGCTTGCGCACAAAATTAGCACAAACGTTTGATTTTGTTACTGCTAATCAGGAATTTTTATAACTGTTTAACTGAGACTTGGTTAAACGAGTCTATCGCGGATTTTACTTTATTTGGAGATAACTATACAGTGTTTAGGAGCGATCGGACCACTAAGAATCGCGGCGGTGGAGTGCTGATTGCTGTACCAAAGAGGCTAAAGGTGAATAAATGTAGATTAGCTACGACTGTTGAGCAAGTGGATCTAATTGCCATTGAAATTTCTTGTCATGGTTCGTCGGGTCGATCGTCTTCGCTTGCTATTGTAAATGTTTATATTCCGCCGACGTTACGCAACAATGACTTTGAAACACTTCTTGAGGAAATTTCCGATTATTACTTTCGAACTCAATCAGACTGTATTATCGTAGGAGATTTTAATTTCTCCGACGGAAGGGAACAGAGTCATCAATCATATTACTGCTATCAGAGAAATCTGATTGTCAACAGCTGGTTAAGCGAGATGGACTTTGTTAGCGTCAATCCTATACGTAACAGGCACGGTGATAACTTAGATAAAATTTTTACGAACATTGATCTCTCCGTTACCAAAGCGGACACTGCTCTGGTTATACCAGATGACTATCATCCGCCTTTGCTTCTGCACTTGCAGGTGACTTTCGAGATACAATTCCTTCCTAGGGAGTCGGACTACAACTTTTACCTCGGAGATTATCTGAATCTCTACTATACAATCTCAAATAGTGATTTCCATCGAGCTTTGGCGTCTGATGACGTTGATTTTATTTGGGAGAATATCACCGCAGTGATTAGGTCAGCGATTCATAATAATGTTCCAGTGCATGTGAAAACTTCTAAAGCTTACAATCGCACTGACAGGCACAGGAAATATCCAACTTTCCCTGTCTGGATATCAGACCATACTAAAAATGTCTGGCGTATCAAACAATACTGGCATAAAAGATTTAAAATTTCGGAGTCCAATTATGACTATATGGCATTTAACAACGCCAGAAGGCTCTTTAAGAGCAAATGGAATTCTGATCGGCAACTTTATTTTAGTCATCTTGAGGATCAGATCTGTACAAATCCGAGGTCTTTCTGGGACATTTCTCGTAAATGTCTTAATTTGAATAAACGTAAATCCGCGCAGCTCCATAACGATGAGCGTTTTCATTTGGATATGTCTTTTGCCTCTTCTATGGATAATGATATTATGTTAAAGGCGGATGTAACCACTCTTACTGACTGCTGGAAGCGTATTAATGTCCCTTTTCGGTTTAATACTGTATCTGTCGAGCAAGTCATGGATCGAGCCAAAAAATTATCCGCGTCTAAAGCCTTCACGTCACCTAATATTCCTGATTTATATTTAAGGGCTGTTTGACTGCCTTGATCTTGCCTCTTACGCATCTATTTAATACCTCTTTGACATCCGGCCGTTATCCCACTGCTTGGAAAAAGGTGATTGTTCATCCAATTCCGAAGAAAACTGAAGCGTCAGTGCAAAAAGCATATAGACCAATTACCTTGATCTCTTTTCCGGCTAAACTTCTAGAGACACTCGTGTCGGATCAAGTCTCACAACATGTTGAACCCTATATTCCTGATGCACAGCATGGCTTCCGTGCGAATAGAAGCACACAATCGAATCTCGCTATCTTCTTACATTACGTAACTCGTCACTTGGATAATAGGATTCAGGTTGATGCTCTTTTTCTGGACTTTTCCAAGGCGTTCGACAAGGTAAATATTTCCTTGTTGATTGCTAAGTTAAAACATATCGGTTTCTCCGATATTGCTCTGAAGTGGTTTAGCTCCATGTTAAAGGGAAGAAGTTTTAAAATACGATTTCTTGATCAGCCTGGCTGTATATTTCCCATCAAAAGTGGGGTACCGCAGGGTTCCCCGCTTGGTCCTTTAATATTCAATATTTTCGTTGCGGATCTTCCGCATGTACTTGCACCATTCCGATCAAAAATACTGATGTATGCAGATGACGTTAAATTATTTCATGCTGTTAATGGTTGGGACGCTTGTAAAGAATTACACGAGGCATTGTTGCGTGTACACCGATGGGCGAAAGACAACGGTCTTGAATTAAACGCTCAAAAATCTTTCGTTGTCTCGTTTGGACGGTCCGTAACTCCGTTTTTATATAATTATCACGTTAATAATGCCGTCCTCACTAGAACTAACACTATTAGAGATCTATGTGTGATGTTGGGTGACAATTGCTCTTTTGTTAGCCACATGAACCAGATATATCTGGATATCTCTAGACGTATTGGGATGATAAAGCCATCTATACATTTTTTTTCTAGTCCAAAAACTCTGAGTATTTTATTTAAAGCTTTCGTTAGTCCCAAAATTCTATATTGTGTTTGGATTTAGTTCGGTGGCAACTCGCAGGTCCTGAAAAAAATCCAACGTAAATGTGTTCGTTTTAATTCTTTTGTGGCAACTCGTATGAAAAACATTAATTCGTTATCTTACCAATATAAAGATTTTTAACTTAAATCGCATTATAAGTAACAATCTTTTTAATATTTTATTAAGTGTTTTTCATCACAGAATTACGGTACTTTCTTTACTTTCTGATTTTAATTTTCCTTCATTAAAGGCGACTCGTAGAGGTTATATTATTAAACCTGCTATTTGTTGGAATTCGCACATTGCACGGATTAATCCTATTAATAAATTAATTAAAAATTACTACGAGAATTTTAAGGATGTCAGTTTATCAGACTCTAACGATCTTCATATTCATTTATTCTCTTAACTTGCTTTAGTTATTTTAATTATTACTATTTTTATTTTTCCTTTCTTTATTAGTTCATTTTATATGTTTCATTAACCCCGTTTTGGGCTCCGGCCTGTTGGGGGGCAACAAACGGATTCATCTTCCGGTTTATCTGGCGGATTGTTTCCCTGTAGTTGCTACATTATTATTATTATTATTATTATTATTATTATTATTATTATTATTATTAATTTTAATATTAACTTATTCGTTATTTATTTATTTTTTCATTCATTTATTTACTTAATAATTCATTATTTATTTATTATAATTATTTTTTCTAAGGGGTCAAAGCTTTTTCGTTATATTCACACATTCGGTTTTGTTTTTTGTTTTTTTATTTTTTATAATATTTATTATAATTTTTTTTTTGGTTGGTTATTTATGTTAATTTGGTGTTGTTTTTAGAGTTATCAATGATTTTAGTAATTTAAGTTTAATTTCCATGCAACTTATTGTAGTTTATTATTTAAGTTCATTCTTCCTTATTTGGGTCTACTCTTTAATTTCTATGTTTCAGATTCACGCCCCCCTATACCGTTCATCCTCCCCCCTCTCCGTTTATTTAGGCCCCTTTAAACTTTCCCTCTTTCTCCTCATTCTAAATTTTAAACTAAAATTTATTAAAAAAATATTCTTCAAGTGGAATGTTCATCCAAATTCCGGTTTCATTATTTTATTTATTTTATTTATTTATTTATAAATACAAATTTACAACAACAACAATATAAATGAAAAATCAAATAAGAAGTTAATAATAATGTATCCAAGAATAAGAAGGCGCCCAAATGGCCAGTGGGCCTGTCTAGGGGCATCCATAAAAAAAAAATTATAAAATAATTTAAAATTCTATAAATTTGTAAAAGTTAGTATTGCATTACACGGCAACGACAATATTACCAACAATAATAATAGTAATGATAATTTGTTATTACTCAAAACATTACAATTTAACCAATAAAAATAATAGTAGGAATTATGATGATAATAATAAAAACAGTAAAATAAACAGAGGCCTGTGAAATTGGTTTTAATTAAGAGTAAATAGACGTTAAATCAGAAGTAATTAAGCCTGAACGAATGTTTTTAAGGAGACGACGTTTAAAAAATTGAAGAGAAGGTGCTTCCCGAAGTTCCACAGTTAATTTTGACCAAATTTATTTCCTTATTTTAAACGTTTAAACAAAAGTTGATAAGCAATTCATAGGAAATATACTGTTCTTATTTTTATTTATAATTCGTATTTTATTATAATGCGTTCTGGATTGTTTATTATATATTTCATTTCATATTGCTGTTTCGCGAACGCGCTGACTTTTTTGCCGGAGCATAGTCGATGATGCAGTGCGCGGAAACGCTTGGTATAATCTTGGAAGCCTTGGTCCACAGCATGGGATTCCAACTGTGGTTAGCTGCAAGTCAAGTCTTCGCTCCGACCCTAGAAGCCTCTAGCAGTCTGCCTCCTGTCAGTCATTATGAGACTTAACTCCGCCCCTCAGCTAAATACGTGCGAAGAACCTTTCCCTTCTGCCACATGCTTGGTTTTCTTAACACTCCCCCCCCCCCTTGGATTGTTGGTCATGAGATACTTCTCATTAGTATGCCTTGCCATAACCATGAATATCGATTTCTTATCAATAATTATTATTTTTTCGAAATCTGAGATAGACAGTGATCTTCATCATGCTTTGAAAGTCAAGTATGCGAAATTTCATCAAGATCGGAATAAAACTGTAGATTTCTATAAAAAACAAACCCACAAACATCCTTCTATATATATATAGATAGATGTAAACCCTGCCAGCGCCATGTATCGTCAGATTTTGGAACTATTTTTTTTCTTCGCCAAACAAAGTTCCATTGCCGCACGATTGTTCTTCTAAAATATCAGGTCATTCTGAGTTTTGAAATCATCGAGTTTTGAAATCATAACTTTAATTATAATCTCCCTGTATAAAAAATTTTAACAAAAATTTCAAATAAATAAGAAGAATCTGTTAATTATTGCTGTGTT
>JAHWFO010058060.1:0-14440 GCA_023313115.1 Rhysida immarginata | reverse complement strand
AAGCAACTTCCCAAACGTTAATTATTCCCACGGGTGATTCTAACTTCCAATATGTCAGAAATAATAAAATAGAACGATCTCACCGCTCTGTTGCTGATTCATTCTCATCTTGGTCAGGAAACTTCGTTCTAGGCGCATTTCTTCATATAACGCTCACTTTCGTCGTATGACAGTCACGCACATTAAAAGAAAAACATAACCATCGTCAATTCACAGGTCAGATTACTTAAAACTAATTCATAACCATCATACAGGCCTGCTTTCATCAAAAACTCCTATTTATCAGCAGAAGACACATCCAAAAACATCGCTGCTAACTCGGGAGGGGGGAACTCGAACGATCTTTTTCTTCGACGACGCTTGCCTGCAAAGCCTGAACAACGATCGCTCACTCTCTCAACAATCTCCCATTTCCTCCGGGTTTGTTGAGGCTCAAATACTGAGAAAAGCTGCCCCAACAATGTCTGCTTACGATTATCCAAACAATTGCGGCAACTTCCCCCAGATAACTTAAAAAAAAACTATTTCCAACAATCAAAAAAAATATCACATACGTACTACAGAAAGCAGTTTCCTATATAGCAAACTGACTTATTTTTATTTAAAAATTCCACACACTTGATCCACATTCGTAACCAAACCCACCACAAAACAGTTACACAACTACTTCAACACAATCGCTACAAAACTCATTTATTCAAACAAATACATTAAAACACAGAAATTTGCATAAACGACACCAACCAACTATAAAATGAAAACAAAATACCAAACGAAATCAAAACACACAGTGACACCAGTCACAAATGTGTATACGTTTATTACAAGGGAATGAGGCAGTGCTGTTGGCACTGCAAGAGGCCTTCCCACTTCAGGAGAGATTGCCCTCTCCTGATGAAGTGCAATACGTGCTCTCGTATTGTGGGCAAGCACCATCGATGCCCAGAGGGGGCTTCTGTGGTGCCAACAGCAACCGTGCCATCACCTCAACCGCCGTTAAGGAAGTCATCATTGGCCCAGCCTGCAGAGCCACGTGGGTCAACATCACCCGCACCTTCGCCTCGACGTCACAGCCTCCACTTCTACCTAGAGAACCAAAAAATGTTATACCGCCACCACCACCACTGCCTCCGTCCACAGAGGCGTTGCTCGACATCCTTCCCCTGCAACCATCAGTGGACATCATGATGGGAGACATCGATAGTCCTGCAATAGAGGAAGAAAAGGCCCCTCTATGCTCCGGTTCAGCTTTCGCAAAAGAAGACTTTCCAGCTCTTCCGTCGCAGCATCATCCCTCGACGCAGCCAGAGGGTAACATCTGCCCTCCACCTCTGGCATTTGTGACATCATCAGCGCCGGTAACGAAATCATCTTTTATGCTGCAAGACGGGCAGACGAAGGCGAAGAGTCCACGTAAGAAGAAGCCGAGATGCCATCATCGTAGCAGAAGGGATGGTATAGCAACAACATCATCTTCCAGTAGAGAGAGCAGCACCAGTCAACAGCGCAGCTTCTCCCACCGGACTCGTTCTCCGATCCGAAGGACATCTGAGCTTCGAACGACATCGTCGAGGCCTCAGTCTCCGGGGGATACAGGCCCGTCATAGCTTTCATAATTCCTGAGAATAAAGGTCATCTCCTTAAACGTTTGTTCCCTTGGTTTTACGTTTAAGCAATCGGTGTTATCTACGTTTATTGCTTTGTACAGGCCGGATATTCTTCTGCTTCAGGAGGTCAAGTTGGCCCCACGCAACAGTGTCATGATCTCCCCGGCCTTCGCAGCCAGTACCCCAATGGACAATTCTTCATCAACTCGTTTTCTCCGAATGAGAAGGGGGTGGCTATCATCATTTTTAACCCCTCCATTCAAGTGACGAACTGTACGTACGACTGCGAGTGCAGAGTAATAGCATTAGATATATCAACATCTAACATCAACTTCCGATTGCTTAACGTGTATGCTCCATGTGTTTCAGCAGAGAAACGGACATTTTTTAGTGACATTGATTATTTCCTGTGTACATCTATGCCTGTAGTGATTGCTGGAGATTTCAATTGCCAGCCAGACGACAATAACATCTTCTCGTCTGGACACATACATCGTCTGTGCCAGCAAAACGCATTAGTCGATCTATAGATATTATCGTCAAATAGGAATCATCCGGGGTTTACCTTCCATCAGGTGCCCACGGTGTCGTCACGTCTAGATCTGTTTCTGATTGACAATGGTTTTGCTGGCTCGCCTGGTTCAATGGAGGTCATTCCATGCTCGTTCTCCGACCACAATGCCATCATGTGGTCCTGGAATCCTCCATCTTTAGTATCACTGACAGGTTTTGCTAGTCACAAGGACTGGTTCTTGAACGTTTCTCTGCTCGACGACCAAATTTACAAGGGAATATTCGTTCGATTTGTGGAAAAGAATCTCCACAGCTTGCCTCCTACGCTCGCCTCGTGGCTAATGCTTAAAATTAAAATTAAAAAATTCTTCAGGAAGATTGGGCTGGATGCTGCCAGACGTCGGCGTCGCCATCTCCTCATGCTCCAAGAAATTCTCCGACTTCTCCAATCCTCCACCCCAAAGGAGAATTTCGCTGCCGAGATTCGTCAGATCAAGAGTGAAATTAATGCATGTGTGATCGGTAGAGCAGCAGGAGCAGCCCTCAAAGCCAAACTTTCCTGGGCGGCTGACGTTCAATATATGTCCTCGGCAGCTTTTGCAGAGGAGAGGCGGCGAGCCAATAAAAAACGTTGTCGTCAGCTGATGGTGGTAGGTGGGATGGTGGATTCTGACGTGGACATCTTGTCAGCTTTTCACTCCCACTTTTCATCTTTCTTCAGCCAGCCAATTGTCTCGATGGATGCCACGAGGCATTGGATCGAAGCACTGAGACCTTATTCTGAGGAAACCGATGCCTGTATTACACGTCCCTTCTCCGAAGACGAAGTAAAGAAGTTTCTATCAGCAGATGGCTGCCATCAGTCTAGCCCGGGCCTAGATGTCCTTCCATATGCGTTTTACACTTCTGTATGGAAACTTCTTGGGCCTTTCCTGGTGCAAGTGTTCAACTCAATGATACGAGATCTTCCTCCATTACGCCGGAATTTACAGAAGGGAAGATCATCTTACTCCCTAAAGTTTCATACCCAGAACTAGTGACCCAGTGGAGGCCGATAACCCTACTCAACACGGATTATAAGCTCTTTACTGGGGTGTTTCAACGACGTTTGAAGTTATTTACTGAGGAGTTCTTCGATCCTGGACAATCCTGCTCAATACCATCGCGCAGGATGTCCGATAATCTTATATCTATCCGGTGTGTTATGGAGGAAGCTAGAGTGCGTAAACTCTTGCTGTTCTGAGTCTTGACCAGGAAAAGGCTTTTGACAAAGTAAAAGGGTATTAGCAGTTTTCTTAATGTGGACTTTATTTTATTTGTTTCTATTGTGATAGCTAAGAAATGGGTATCTTCACAAGCTATGTGTATCTATAAATGCTATTTCAGTTTGGTTGAGAATATATGAAAGAATTTTTGAAGACTTCATTTTCCAAGTGTTGTTCCATCTTCGTCTTCGGTCCTTTGCTACGATTATCTCAGCACTGTATGCTACGGCCACGTCATGCGTGACGATTAATGGTTTTACCTCATCAACCTTTGAACTCTCGAAAGGTGTCAGGTAAGGATGTCCATTATACCCCTTCCTGTAAATCTTTTACCTAGAAACATTGCTTCAACACCTGAATCGTCACAAGGATGTCCGGGGTCATGATTTGCCAGCAGCATCGATCAACATCAAGTCGCTGGCGTATGCAGAAGATATAGTGCTTTTTGCGTCTGATAATTATACCCTGGGCATCTACAAAAAGACATTCGATCGCTTTAGTGCTTCGACGGGGAGTACCATCAACCTCGTCAAGTCTAAAGGGATCGCTATTGGGAACTGGACCGTTGACCATCTTAGAACTTTTCCAATCACGTGGTGTGGCCAGATAACAGTGTTGGGATACATTTTCTCCTTTCTCCCGATTATGGACTCTTGTCACTGGTAACAAGTGATCGATAAATGTGTTGCTCGCCTTGACCATAACCTGCGTTTTTCTACATCGATGCTGGTCAAGGTGAGGTTTATTAAATCACACGTACTATCTCTTCTGACTTCTAAATGCCTATTCACCTTGCCTTCATGCCAAGATCTACAAAAAGTGCGAAGTGCCATAGTGAATTGTGTATGGGGGACTAACATCAAATGTCACCCGCTAAATTCATCGTATCTATTTACCCCCTTTGAGAACGGAGGTTTAGGTTTGCCTGACCTAAGAGTGTATCTCATCGCAGCCAGATTAGCCACGATGATTCGTGTGTTTTTATTTCCTCCACCTAGCTTGGCGAGCTTTGTATTTGTGCACCTGCAACTTTTTTCAGGGTGAATAGGCTACCGTTACCTCCTACGTTGCCAGTGATAATCAAAATTTTCAAAAAGACCTATTAACTGTACTTCCTGGACTGCGACAATTAGAGGCTCAAGAGTGGGGTCATCTAAAGTTATCGTGGTTCTTCCAGCAGACTTGTCTGAGTGCGACCACTGATATCCTTCGTATGTACTCAGACTATCCATGGGCAACCATTCTTAAGGCAATCAAAATGGTTGCCTTCGAATGAACTATCTTCAACTACCAATGGAGATTGCTGCACCAGGGATTCCACATGTCACAACGACTACATCGGTGGAAGTTGGTTGAGTCTGCTGGTTATTTGTATTGTGGAATTGATGAAACAATTCCACATGTAATTTATGAGTGTCTTTCCCCCCAGTCCATTTGGGATCGTCTGAAGCAGCATTACCAATTTATCAGCTTCACATACCAATCTGTGCGGTTTCTGATAGACGATTCCACTGGTGAGCGATTTAAGTTGGACCTGGCCGTACCTATTATGTGCATAAACAAAGAAATTTGGTATGCTCGTTTAGAAAGAACTTTGGGGAATAATCCATCGCCCTCTGGTGTCTAGAGGAAAGTGGCTTTCGATCTCTGCTCTTTCCTCCATTTGGAATGGCTACGGTTAGGTCCTCTTGTTTTTAAGCGTTATTATTCGTCATCTCAGCGCTTATGTTCGGTCATCGGAGGGGACCGTTCTTTCCTCTTTACTATTCCGGCTGAGTTGTAATGGTTCACCATTCTGGTGAAAGGACATCATTTAGAGGCGTTTAGCAGCCCAAGGGCTGCACGAATCTTTAAAGCATGTGCGCCAGATGCCCGATGAATAAGATCCTTTATGGCATCTGCTGAGGCAAAAACACCCGCCTTAGCTACAACAGCACGAATGGATGAGAAGGACGTAGGACCATGCCTGGATTCCGCCACCTAAAGAATATTCGGCTGGAAGAACTTCTCATTGGCGCTCAACTTCGCATCGGAGCAATTCAGATAGGCAGACCTGTAAATGCCGACCGAGGAATGAAAAGTACGAGTTATCGCATGTAAGATGTCACGGTCCGTTTTTACGCATCACAAGGCAAGATACGTCTATCCTATGTAACGTGCTAGTAAAGACGGGTCGTGTTTACCTGCACGCACAGCCAACGCCCCAAAAATGACGCGTAAAAATACTTAAAAGAAAACCTTTCCCTTACGAAACAACGAGACAATAAATACTAAAACCCAGATTAATAGCGTAAAAAGTAATAAGTTAACCAGAGAGGACACAAAAGGTTCTCTAAAGAATAGTAAAAAGGAATACCGGAAAAACTTACATTAATTCCAATTAACAATGAGAAAAGTAAATACTTTACTAGAAGGATCACGCGTTCTTTCGAGAAAAATCAAAAGAAGAAATATTAGAAACTATGTTATTCTTAATTAACGATAGTGTTTAATTCCCAACCCCAAGTCTACTCAACGTCAAGGAATAATAGGAGAAGGAATCCAAATAAATATTTTCTTTTATTGCTGTCAGAAACGAAGGGGATACGGATAGTAACAGATTCGAAACATCGAATGAGTAAGTTAAACAGTGTAAGCTTGAACGAAGAGAGAATTGAAGTGGCACAGCGAAGACACGCCCGGTAAAGGAGAAATTCAAAGTTCGACAACGAAGAGGGACTTGATGACACAGCAGAATAAGAAAGGAAGGCCTCGAGCCAAAATCATAGTTCGAACGGCTAAATGGCGAGAACACACTGCAAATAGAAAACAACCAACAGCAAAGTAGCAGAAAGTAAAAATTGGAAATAAAAAAAATTCAAATTTTCATAACTTTTCAGAAGACTACAAAAAAAAAAAATAAAAGGTAAACATTATATAAAAGCATAAATAAGAATATCTTCAAAAAAAAAGAAAAAATAGAAGGTAATGGTTAAAGTAATAATAACCAACAAACCATGGACCTCCTCCACCAGGAATCGTAAAGACGAATAACAAAGTTATGCTAAATTAGAAAAACGAGGAGGACGGTAACGAGAGGATCAATACGGGAAGGAAGGACAAGACGGACCGAAGGGCGGATACACATAACGAAAGGCATTGTTTGGGCAAGACGGAGACAACATGGATGAGGTCCTGAAATAGAAACAAGAAAAATTAGAAAAAAAAAAAATGAAATCGCATCACAAAGAATTATAAGTTTTCATTCAGTGAGCTCAGGGCAATACAAATAAAGAGCTGAAATTATTGAAAATTCATAAGCTAAAATAAAGTCAAAAAAAATTAAAGGAATTCATTTAAACACAACTAAGAGATCTTAACATAGTCAATAGAACTTAATTAGAAGGGCTTGTTTTCCGTAGTAGACTAATACACTGCATGATGACGGTTTACGCACAAATCCAAGTCTAACGACGAACAAGCGAGTTTATCCAGATACGGCTACAAGAAAGCATCAGCGCAGGAATCGTGATGAACACATCTTATCTTGGACGAGGCAAGTCGCGCCTAAGTCCATTGAAATAAAATCGTTTAGACGATCCGAAGAATAATTGAAGCTCAACCAATCACTGAGACAGTATAAGAACAAAAAATAACGGCAAAATCCTTCATATCGAAGGATTACGCATAGCCAAGTCACGAAGGCGAACCTGAGTCAACCCGGTGAAATCTTAATCAAAGATTGGACAACAAGAACAACAAAAATCTTCTAACTGAATAGCCATCTCTGCATCCAAGAGATGGCAGAAGAGCTGATGTTGCTTCCTCGGAGATCGAGCTGAATCTCCCCAAACTAA
This sequence comes from Rhysida immarginata, assembly GCA_023313115.1. Taxonomy (NCBI): domain Eukaryota; kingdom Metazoa; phylum Arthropoda; class Chilopoda; order Scolopendromorpha; family Scolopendridae; genus Rhysida; species Rhysida immarginata. The sequence goes on along the minus strand of JAHWFO010058060.1, from coordinate 7,219 downwards.
CTATCTTAATTCTTCAAGAAACCTATTAGAACCAAAAAATTTAAATAACAAGCCCGCGTGACAGACTATCCGAGTTCCTAGAAACGAAAATACACAGTTACTCCAGGAAAACGAGCCGTTCAATACAACGTCATCTGAACAATGGAAACAAAGAGAAGCGTGAAACTTTTAACAATAGAGTTAACGAGGAACCTCCGAGAAAGAAAAGATAATTAATGAAAATTATATTACTTGTTTAAAAAAAATAAAAAGATTAAACTATCTTTTAAAAATTAAATCCTTAATAAAGTCAAAAAAACGCAATAAAACTTAACGGCCAAAAGGTATAGATTTCTCATATTAATAAATCAGGAAAGTACATTCTAAAAAAAAATCATAAGTCGCGACAAAGAGAAAGATGCCATTAACTAGCGAAACTTGTAGGAAAAGACCATTCGGAGAAATATAAGTTTTAAGAAACGCGGATTTGGCAAACGATGACGAGAGATGGTATCGAACTTACGCACGAAACGATTCCAATAAATGGATTAAGGAATACTTAAGAACTCAAAACGCTTAACTAAACGCTTTGTCGGAAAATTTAATAAAATCAAAAAACCTCAAGCGATCAGCAGGAATTCTCCCCGGGAATAATAACCAAAGACGAGTGATGTCCTAATCAATGCCGTAAGACATAGAGGCTCACGCTCTTTAACGGTAATTAAAATAAATCCCGAGAAAGAAAAAGACAATTGACGCGAAGAAAATTTGAAAAGTTTAACTTCCCGAGCGAAATATCATTAACCAACAAACTAACGCTAACCGAACGCGTCGAGTAATCCCTTTGAAAAACCCAAGGAGGGGGACCACAGTAACCTCCGTTAAAAAATAGTGAACCGTTTGGTCAGTAGTATCCATACCGTCGAACGTTGAAGTGTCAATAGTCAAAGAAAAAAAGGTACATGCGGCCGACACCAGGAATACCGATGAGGTGCGAAATAACAGAAACACGACGTCGGAAGGGATCGCGTAGAGTGACTCCACAAGGGAAGAAGGAATTTTTTACGTACTAGGCTCAATTAAAAAAAAAATTCTATTAAAACAGGGAAGGTAGCGGTACGTTACACCTATCAAATGTGGATGCTCGGGCGTCTCGAGAGAGAACGAAGCCAGCCAACGCGACCAACCCGAGAAGAGAAAGTGGAAGCGCCCGTGCGCGGAAGCACGCAAGGTTGTTAAAACGAAGGTGGCCTCTATCGGCCAATTTCTCTCAAAAGCACTCACATTGCCTTCTGGGATTGTGACGTCACCTGGCAGGCGATCCGTCACTTTTAACATAGCAAAGCTAAGATAGCTGATGTGCTTTTGCTAATAATAATCGCAGTTATTTATTATTTTTAGTCCAATATTATAATCTAGAGTGGATTTATTATATTTCCATGCATTTATTCTTCTCATGGCAATAGATACGAGCAAAATTTCATTAAATGAGCAATACCCCCCACCCCTTCTTATAATGGTCAAAAGAGCACACTCGTAACGAGCAGAATTCCTGAGCAGGAGATGTGCTCTTGATACGAGTGTTAAAACGCAATACTCCAACAGACTGCACTACGAGAAAATCAAAAGTTAAAAGAAAATTTGAAACCTGAGAGAGAAGTTTAGAAAATAAAATATACACAAGACTCTTCGCTTTCATCTTCACCTCCTTCACTAGTACCACGTAATTAAAACTGTTCAGTGACGTTCAGATTCATTTGAAGACTGTAAACCACGTTGGGAAAAACGACGAGGTGGGATACACTTTCACTCCCAAATTGTAATATGAGCAAAACGAAAGTGTTCGGTCAGACTCAAACAGAAAGCAATCGGGTATGTAGGCATTACTTTTTTTTTCTTCCTATCATATTTTTACAATTATACATTTATCGGCAGATGTTTTAATGCTGTACTAGCACTTAATGCTAAATGACTGAATACTGTAACAGGTTAATCGTTGATGAATTGCTTTGACGAGGTAGCCTCGCTGTTGCAGTATTTGCTTTTGTATTTCAGTGCTAAATGTATATAAATAAGCCTGTTATTTGCAATCTCTGAATTTTAAACACATATTATTCCAATAAATTATTTATATAAAACCTTGGCATGGTTTTTTTTTCATTTATATTGATGACAGATAGTAGAGATAGGCTGGAAAATAAGGGTCCCCCCACTATTCCCTATTGTTTTCTATGGCATTCGTCTGCTCTAACCTTCCAGTAGACGTCACACGTCAGCAGCCAATGACCAACGATCAACCCCATAGAGGCCACCTTCTCAATGGCTAAGGTCAAAAACCCTCACCGGTGAGAGAATGATGACGTAATTTCTCACTGGGCTAACCGTCTTTTTCTCGGTGAGGACGGTGAGACTAACCGGTTAGGCATAGCAGCACTAACTGGCGTTTCTGACCGCGTTAAAATGACGTCACAAATTTCTCACTGGGATTTCTGACCGACCAAGCGCTAACTCTTCTCACCGGTGAGAGTTTTTGACCTTAGCCTTTAACAACCTTGGGAAGGGAAGCACGTAAGCGGAGCGGAAGTCTCGGGCGATTCGACGATTCCGTTTCCTGAAAAATCATCAGAATCTAAGATTGCAATCGATCGAGATGGAACTAAAAATCTGATAGGAAAAAACGTTAACGTTAACGAAGACAATGTTCCGGAGCGAGGAAGGAGATTTCCTACTACAATTATCTCAGTTCCCGCATGCCGTAGTCTTTTCTTAAATTATGAACATTTGGTGTTCTTTCATATGTCACATGAAGGAAAGGATTCTCAACGAGCAACCGACGAAAGGTTCTCATTGGCTATTGCGCCATATTATGGAATTTTTCCCTAGAGGATATATCCGAGATGGTTTTGGCCAAGGTCAGTGGAATATAAGGTCTCGCAGTGCGCAGGGTGGGCTTCACCACGGGGAAGCAACATGACGTCACGGGTACCGAGCACAGCATTGCTTGCATTTAAAAACATTGTAATTGAAGAATCTAATGGGAAAAGAAATTGTAAGAACAAGAAAAACACACATGATAAATTGTAATAAAATGCTTTAAAAATCTGCCTACACAATATCTTTTTTTATTTAAACAAGGAAATAAACAAAAGAGTTTATAATTTAAATTTTTTTTTTTATTTCTATTTATGAAGAAGAATGCGGTTCATATCTCTTAATCTAAAATAAGTTCTCGACTTAACAAATTTAAGTATAATTTCATGTTATTATTTTTTGTTCTATTCCTAAATTAGAACCATGGAAATTTCAAAAATGTCATTCAATACTTCAGGAGCTTTTAGTAACTTATTAGAAAGAGAGCTTAAATACCCTCTTGATAGCTGTGATACCAATAAAATTCTGCACCGTCTTTAGCTTATAACTCCTTAGTAAACACATATAACTCCTTCTTTTTTCTTTTTTCTCCAATATTTGCCTTTTCGGATATACATATGCTAAGTAATTATAAAACCACTGAGCTGACGTTGGGAATTAGTGTGAAAAAGAGTTTATTTGATCAAAATGTTTTTTTACGAATCAACAAAATAATGTTTGTTCTATAATATGAAAGATCTCATGTTTGATCTTTAGCCGATTTGTATCGTAGATAGGCATCGTAAAATTAATTTTTATGCTTGTGCGCGGCAAATATCATGTAGAAGCGTGCTACTGGGGATTAAGACTTAGATCTTGGTGCCGGTGACGTCATCTGCGCAGTAGCGGTGAATTTTGGCTCAAGAATTTCGGGACCTTTCTTCCACTGACCTTGGTTTGGGCTGCATCGAGGGACCGCTGCAGCACGAACTTTTTGATATTCGCAACAATATCAGGACTTAAAAGGGGTAAGCCCAATAAACTGTAATTAAGCACATTGCTCTTCTTCTATGGCACGCCATCCGTGTCACTTTTACTACTGAGCTTTCGACGTCCGTCATTAAGGCCTAAGCCCTTATTCTTCTTTTCTGCTAGCACTTTTATAAATGTCAATTTGCTACAGAATTTTCGACGTTCGTCATCAAGGCCTAAGCGTTTGTTCTTTTCTTATGCTAACCGTATAATAAAGCTAGCTAGTGACTTTGGATGAATTATTCCTATAAGGTCCCCTAGTAATTCTGTGGTGTCCTCTCAATTTCTAACATTGTGCAACACGGTTCGACTAGCAAGTAATTTCGCCGCTGTGCTTGTACTCTAACCGGCCTTCTCGGCGCCTCTAAGTTTTTGCGTGTGTTGGCTTCGCCATTGCGACGGACATATGAGTGCTCAGCTTGTAGCAACGTTAATATGTACTGTGATAGTTTTTCTCACCTACGTGGGAAGTGTTTCGATGATTTAGCATTGCGGCTCATCCTAGTAAGCGCATCTAATCATCAAGCTGCGCCTATGCAATTTAAAGTCACTTAGGTGTTCACATTAATATTTTGAAGTGCCTGCGTTTCCGATGTAAGGTATGCTAGTGCTGTGTGTTTAAATTGCCTTATGAATGGCATTCTAAATTATTGTTCCTTTTACAAAGATCTATTGCATAGTGCGTCATCGGTGCTCACCATACCTTAATCGGAAGGGGTCATTTACGAGTGCAATATAAACCGACGTGGTTTACCGTCCGTACTTTAGCAAATCAGTGAACTGCCAATTTCGTGCATTCTCGCCACCGAGCTATGCTGTTCACTTAACGGAACTTAATAATTTGAACTGAATTCTTGTGGTATTTGAACAGATTAAAAGCACAACACTCTTTAACCACAACTAAAAAAGGCGTTAAACAAGAAATAAAACAAAAAGAATGAAAAAAACAATACAACCTGTAAACGTCTTTCGAAAGCTTTGCTTTCATCTTCAGCAGACAAGGAGAACCTCAAGAGATTCTTGAGAGAACTGACTTGTTTAACGACAATCGACAATCGAACAGTGAAGTGTACATTTGTTAGGATGGGACGAAAGCAGCGCTTTCACAAAGCTCATCCAACCAGAATAAACACCAAATGAAATACACTGAGGTAGTCAAGAAGCCTAACCAACCCAAGCGGTCTTCCATATTATACAAAAAAGAAAATAAGATTGACGATTGTCTGAAACAAAAAGAAAACAAACGAAATAAAAAATACAAGGAAAAAAAAAAAGATTATCACATCTTCCAGTAGTCTGGGAAAGAGACGTTGCTAATATCTTCAAAATTGATGTCAAGAACGTGCCTCGGTTTACGATACTTCGTATGCCAGTTCATATTCAATGAGTTCTCCAGTATCCCTTTCACAAGCTTATTGTCGTGAGTCTTCATCTTCTGTATCATAATCAAAATGAGATCCTGTATAAACTTACCGATATGGGCCATGTTTAAATCGAGGTGGATGGATTGATTTTTCACCGTCCTTCTGTCTAGCTGGGCAATGGTCCTCAGGGTAACATTCTGGAATGACTGTAGTTCACTCCATCTGGTTTTACAGATAGTCGCCCACGCAGGCATGCTATAGAGGAGTATGGTCCGGATAATCGATTTGTACAGAAGTAGCTTGTTGTCAATGCTGAGAGCGCTGTTGCGACCCATAAGAGATATGATACTGTACTTAGCCCTCTTCGCTTTGTTCAGAGCATAGGACATATGCTGGTTCCATGAGAGTCTTGAGTCAATGATAACTCCCAGGTACTTGTAGTTGTCCACCCAGTCCAGTTTCTTATTGAACAGAACAAGAGAATCTGGGGGATGCTTGAGCTTCCTATTGAGGTACAAAGCCTTGCACTTTCCGACGTTAAGGTTCAACTTCCAGCAGTTAAACCAGTCTTCGAACTGCTTCAAGGCGCACTGCAGCCGAGTGATAACGTGAGCCGACTGGTGTGCCCATGTCATAATGGCAATGTCATCCGCATAAAAATACAGATTACAATTATCGGGTTTTGGGAAATCATGTACAAAGTAATTAAATAGCATAGGCCCGAGGACAGAACCCTGAGGGACACCGGCCTTTACAACACGGGGTGTGGAAAGATTTTCTCCAACTTTGGCTTGATAGGATCTGCCGTCAAGAAAGGATTTCACCATCAAAATCAAATCGGCAGGAAACCCGTCTCTGATCATTTTGTAGACAAGGCCCTCATGCCACACTTGGTCAAAAGCCTTACTGACATCGAGAAATACCACCCCACAGTACCTGGATAGGTTCAGGGGGGTGCTCAGGTCTTCAACGAGCCTCCATATCTGCATCGGACAAGAGTGGACAGCACGAAAGCCAAACTGCTCTTCCCGTAAAAGGTCATTTGCTAGACAGTGATCTTGGAATCTGACGAGGATCGTTCTCTCCAACACCTTGGACATCGAGGGTAGCAAGCTAATAGGTCGGTAGCTCGCGGGAATTGCAGGATTTTGCCCCTGCTTTGGGATACTCAGCACAATAGATTTCTTCCAAGCCACAGGGAAATAAGAAAATTTCCAGCAGTCGCTAATGATATTGGTGAGAAAGTCAATAAAGTTCTTTGGGAGATTCATAAGGGCGTTATTACTCACCTTGTCTTTTCCTGGAGCCTTCTTCTTTTTCAGTTTACTTATGATGTTGGCGATCTCTCCAGTCTCGATGTTGTACTTCGTAAAATGCTGCGGGACTTCATCAAAGTTGAAAATACCTTCTTCCACACGCTGAGACATGATTTGGCTCTCAGATTTCGTAAGAATCTAACAGGTATTTTTTATTGACCGATTTTATTAATTTCACACTGAATTCGTGGCCCGTATCCAGGGAATGCTTCGCGATGGCTGACTGGTTGCTTCTGCCAAATCTTGTGTGGTTTAAATGCTCCTTAAATCTTGTTTCTATGCTTCGGAACGTCTGCCCTTTGTACGTCATAGGGCATTGGTTACATTGAGCCTGGTAGATGCCTGATTTTTGTAGTGGTGGGATCTGGTCCTTAGGGTTGCCCAGCAGTTGTTTCATTTGACCTGGATTGCTTAATAAAATAGGTCAATAAAAAATACTTGTTAGATTCTTACGAAAGCTTAGCTATAAATAAAACGGATAAGGAGTTACTGTTAAATTCGGACAGGGGCCCCATTGGTGAATCTAGTTTGATCCAATGGGTGGCCCAGTTACCAAAACGGTGATTACGTTTTCGGGTTTTTTTTTTGTTTCTATTGGTTATTGTTCACTATATATACCTTGCTAATTCAATAAACAAGTCAGTTCTCTCAAGAATCTCTTGAGGTTCTCCTTGTCTG
>JAHWFO010058039.1:1272-24042 GCA_023313115.1 Rhysida immarginata | reverse complement strand
CATATAATACATCACAGAGCTGCTTGTTAACCATACAAAACCTGACAAAAGCATCAACTTCTCCTTACACTGACATGAAGTCAATATGCCTTCATGTCAGTGTAAGGACAAGACGTTGATACTGGTGTCAGGTTTTGTATGGTTAACAAGCAGCTCTGTGATGTATTATATGCTAATTTCGTTTGAAGTTCATCAGAACAGAATGCCATCGAAGCAATGTTGAAGTTGCCATTCATGTTGAGAAATTATTTTCATTTTTTTTTTTTTTTTGGCGATGAGAAATTTAAATGAAAAGTGATTTAATGTAATACACAGGGTGAATACAAAAGTCTGAACCCCCCTTTTATTTTTTGAACCGAAGCAGATATGTCAGTTTTGATGAATCCAATGAATAGGAAGTTGTGGGTGGCCTATCCCATGGTGCACTTTTCATCATCCCAAATATGCAAATTAGGACACATTCAAAATTTCTCAAAAACCGTAAGGGATAGAGAAAAAAACCTAATTGCAAACTTGTTCAGCATAAAAAAACAAAACAAAAAAAAATCATCCAAATCGGATCGACCAATCACCCACAATCACGTGGTGAACTGTTTGCAGCTTACAAACAGTCACACTGCACAAGGAAAACTGAACGTTGATATTTCCACCATGTAAAGCATGCAAATCAAAAATTAACATAAATTACCATACTCACATTCACTTTCATGCGGAAAAGCAAATAAAAGGCATGTTTTGGCGTCAGTTAGGTTCTGTGCCCAATTGTGTTATGGTGATTGTGGCGTCAGTTCACCACGTGATTGTGGGTGATAGGTTGGTCCGATTTGGATGATTTTTTTTTGGCACCATGGGATAGGCCACCCACAACTTCCTATTCATTGGATTCATCAAAATTGACATTTCTGCTTCGGTTCAAAAAATAAAAGGGGGATTCACACTTTTGTATTCACCCTGTATATACATTGTATATACAGGGTAATTAAAGTTCTCTGATGTATATTATATGCTAATTTCGTTTGAAGTTCATGAGAACAGAATGCAACTTCATCACATTGAAGCAGTATCATTTTTCATAAACTCGTTGTCATGCTGTTAGGAAAAAAGAAACTGTAGTTATGCCGCAGCAATAGTTAAACTGCACAGACATTTTTTATAAATTTTTAATGCATAAGCTGTGGCGTTATTACCGTAAATTATGGTATTATGAAATTCACATGTTAAAAGCTATTGTCGGCGATTCCCAGATGCTCACTCTACTCCTTTAAGACTCCAAAATGTTTGATTGTGATATCACAGAATGCTCTATCGTTGTTGGTCAGCAGTGTGTTGATAGAACCATCTGTGGGTCTTGGATTTTATCATAATCACAAAATATAAGCTGAGTTCAGATTTTAATTTAAGAAGCTATTCATGTGCGGATTCACAGTAGTTTGGAAGAAGTTAGAATTATATTAACGAACAATTGCAACATTTATTATGTTCTTTATAGCATCATTAGAAGTTATTCTCATTACATTTTCCATCAGTTTTTAATGTTTAATCATATAAATTCCTGAGCTATCAGTTATAACTGAGGATAATAGACTTTAGTAAACATTAAAAGCATTTAGAATTTATTATAATAAAATCAATTGCCAGTGAAGGAGTGGTTTTTCCTTTCATCATAATGATAGACTGAGAAATCGGAGACCAGATGTTGTTGGAGAGGATGACAGGAGGCACCGTTGGAAGCGGCATCACTTATCCCCAGAGTCCAAGGTTCAAGAACTGATTGACATCCATGAGAGAATATTTTCTCTCGTCTCAACCAATCGCAATATTAGAATTATTCCAAAAACATGTATGTCATCAATACGTAATTAGAACTGCAATTTGTGACGTTCTGAAGTGAGAAACTTTTATGAGAAGCAGTTAGTTGCCTGCCAGACATAGAGAAGAGTAGTCAGTTGCCAGCCATATGTGGAAATGAACAGTCAAGTTGCCCGTCAGCTGTTGTAATGGACAGACGTGTTATTATGTAGCTCTTGAACTGTAAAGACACAATGCTGAACGAGATGTTCCTGAACAGCGTTCAGATGAGAATGACAAGAATGCCAGTTCTACGTATTGCTAGTTTAGAAGCCGCCATGAGTCAGAGTGCCTGATGAGCCGCATTTGTTGTTCCGTGAATGTGGAGAAGAGCCGAGCGCAATCCGAACCAGCTTTCATCAACTAAAACCATTCAGAGGGTCGTGTCTAGATCAACGCTGGAGCCAGACTAGATTCGCCGCCGATGCCTACCCCCTTTCGCACCGCCACTTGCTTAGCCATCGTCCGCAGATGCCGTCATGTCGTGGGTCGTGCCATCTTTAACGAGGGTTTTTCGGGTAATCTCGTGACATTCCTTTTTATTTCTCACGGCCATCAATCATTAATATAATATTTAAATGGTGTTTAATGTTTAAAGGGTTTTCAATCGCATAAATAGGTTTAAAGCAATAAGAGTTAACAGGGAATGAGTCTATTTCATAAAGGGGGCCTAATTATTGGGCTGTTGTTCACCTAACCCACTGCCTTTCCAGCCGGACCTGAGAGCCGGAAATCTTTTAATGTGCGAAGCGTCGAGCTGATTGGAGTTGCTGAACCCCATTCTAAGTAAAAAGAACTAATTTTATAACTTTCGTCTTTGGAGCCACGATTAATTATTTCCGATTGAACCACGGGCCCCACACATCATCACTAACAAAGAAATACGACACTTTTTCATCAAAGGGAGATTACTCTAATTATAGCACATTTCATTACAAAAGTTATAAAAGTTTCATTAAATATATGAAAATAACGAAGATGGTTATATAAATAATAAAATGGGAAAGTTGCACGAAATTAAAAAAAAAAACAAAACAGCGCTGCCCATTGCCAGTATGGAGCTTTCCTGGACAGAATGCTCATTTAGCAATTTCTACACTGCTTTCGATCTCCTGAAACGAGGGATGAGATCATAGCCAAACAACCGGATGAATTTGGCAAGGCATATGAAATAGCATAAAGCCTTGGAGCCACGTGGGCCATCGCAAATGTGGTAAGCGTCCCAATGAATGAGGAGACAAACAAACTCTGCTACAAGACACCACCCATGAAAATAAACCATTGGGGGAAGAAACTAAGAAAAAGCCTTCGAACTGACGTGTTAATCAGAGCAACGAGCGTCCCAGATCAACCACTAGTCGCAGCTCACCCAATGGGAACAAGACTGTGCCAAAAAAAACCGTGTGGCAAGTGTGGCAGTCAGCATTGGGCTGACACATGTCGTTTCAAGACTGCAACCTGCTATTCTTGCCAAATGACAGAATATATTGCCAAAGCATGTTGGTCGAAGACAAAATATGCGCATTGCCCTTTACCCAAGTAAGTTGCAGAGATCTGATCCAGACACTGAACAAGTTACATGGGGTTTCGGACCAAGAAGCCACCCACCCAAACATGATTGACGCTCAAATCGATGGGGGGACGCTCCAGATGGAGGTGGACAGGAAGCACCCTGCGGCATCCTTGGTGTCATCCGGCTGCGGAAAATCAAGCCCCACATCATCTGCAGAAGGCCGACTGCCAATTTAGGAGTTATACCGGTCATCAAGTGCACTGCTTAGGCAAGACTAGAGTCCAGGTTACCACCAGAACCAACGAATGGACCTATATCTGGTCGAGGGAAACTCCATGGGACTCATGGGCCTCGACTGGATCTCCAGATACATACACGAAATTAAATTTGGCCGACTGTTCATACACATTCAAGCCATCCAAGAAATGAAAGGATAAAAACTACTCACTGAGGAGCAGCAATCCCAATTTGACGGACTAATCTTGGAATACACCCATATATTCCAAACCATGGCAGGCAAAGTGAAAGGCCCACCAACAACCGTCCATCTTGTCAGATGTCACCCTCGTATTCACCAGAGCCAGAGACGTTCCTCTTGCAACAGCAGTCGACGAGAAGATAAAAGCTGGCTTCTATGAAAAGGTCGATTATTCCGAATGGGCTTCGCCGACCCAAGTGATAGTGAAAAAGAATGGAGCTCTACGCATCACGGGAAACTACAAGCCAACAGTCAACAAACGAATGATCATTGACGAACATCCGATCCCCAAAATAGGATTTTCAATAAAACGAGAGGGGTAGCGTGGTGTGCCCACCTAGATATCACCGATGCGTACACCCACCTGGCAATCGATGACAAAGTTTGGGAGATTCTAATGCTGAACACGTTGACGCATGGACTGGTCAGACCATCCAGGGCCGTCTCTGGTGCAGCCAACATACCAGCATTATGGCAGTGTCGGATGGAAGAAGTTTTTCGCGATACACAAAACGTGATCAACTTCTTCGACGATATAATTGTTTGCCCCGACCTTCGATAGGCTCATTAAAGCGTTGAGCCAAACGCTTCATTGATTAGAAACATATGGATTCCACTTAAACAGGAAAAAATGTGTATTCGCCACCAGGACACTAACCTGTTTAGGTCATGTCATTACGAGGACTGTCTCCACAAATCGGATGAACACGTCTCAGCAATACAAAAGGCCCCAGAACCAACAACGTCCGAGGAATTACAACCATTCCTATGGAAGGCAACGTACTATAACACGTTCATCCCGAATTTATCCCACAGAGCCAAACCCTTGCGAGAAATGCTGGCACAAGAGAAATTTAAGTGGACAAAAGAGGCCCACCATGCATATGGGGAGTTAAAAGCCACCCTCATATCCCCACAAGTACTCATACAATATGACCCCTCTCTCTCTTCCATTAACCCTCGCCACAGATGCCAGCAGCTATGGGTTGAGCCGTATTGAGCCATCGCCTGCATAACTGCCTAGAGACCCATCGCATATGCCAGCCGAACCCTCTCTGAAACCGAGCGCAAGTATCCTCAAATAGACAAGGAGGCCCTAGCCATCATATGGGCCATTAAAAAATATTTCAATTACCTGTACGCCCGAAAATTTGAGTTGGTCACGGCCTAGCCCGCTCAGGTTTCAAAGCACCAGAAGACAAGTACACAACGAGCACTGGTTGCCTGATGTACGAATATCTAGTAGTGATACCACAACACTATGGCAACCAGTCCTGGATGACCTCCACACTGGCCGTCTAGGAATGGGCAAAATGAAGGGCCTAGCCCGCTCATTTGTTTACTGGCCCGGTATCGATGCCGACATCGAGCACACAGTTAAATCGTGTATCGATTGTGCAACGTTCTCCAATGCGCCATCTCAATATCGATTCCATCATTGGGAGTACCCCAAAAGGCCATGGGAGAGAATCCATCTGGACTATACCGGACCAGTAGCGGGCAAAATGCTACTCATCATAATCGATGCATACAACAAATGGGTGGAGGTGAAGATAACCATGTCGACGACTGCGATAGCCACCATTGTTATTCTGGATGAACTGTTTGCCGGATATGGGATACCGACCACGGTAGTCTCTGATAATGGTCCCCAGTTTGTCGCCAACGAATTCACTTCATATCTTAGAGTGCGGGGTGTCAAATTCCACAAGCGCAAGCGCTCTATCACCTTTCCATGAACGGATAAGCCAAACGTTATGTTGTTCAAACCGTCAAGAGTGCCTTAAAAGCCATGGGAACCACCCCAACTAATTTGCATCGAAATCTAAACTTATTTCTGGAACGATATCGGAGAGCGCCACATGCCACAACGGAGGAGACCCCTGCCAAACTCTTCCTAGGACGGGAATTGTATACGCGTTTGGATATGCTGTGTACGCAAGATGTCAGCCAGCAGGTACAAGAGCGGCAGCAAGCCTTGTTTACGCCTAAGTTCAGATCTCGGCGGGAAGGGCAAGCAGTGTTTGTCCATATGGGAAGACCCTCGCAGAAAAGGTGGCTACCAGGTGATGTCATCTGTTGCCTAGGAGACCTACTCTACAAAGTGAAGGTTGGAAGCAAGTGTTCAAAGCGACACATTGATCAACTCAAGCCACATGACGCAGAGCTGCTGAGTGCACTACGCAGTGGCGAAATAGTGAAACATTAGATGCCTCGACGGGTGCGCTTTAGTGAGAGCCCTTACCAAAGAGCGACCCACTCACCTGTTGAAGAATTTCGATCTACGGTTGAAGAAGAACTTTTAACTGCGTCACCAGCTCCAAGCCAAGAAGAGGACGTTCCTCCTCCAGAATGGGATGCCTCCGACGGCCCAATTCGACCCAACCAGCTGAATGCCGGGAGTGACGACCCTCCAGCACCCATCCGTTGGCACTGCTTGCCGACGAGGCTGGTCAAGGGAGGACCCAGTTTCCCCTCGACGCTTGGGCCGCAATCGCCAACCGCCGTAGCGGTCTTTCCCCTAGCTTAATGCGATGGGAGGAAATGTTGTCGGCAATTAACAAGTCGGTTGTTGTTGCGCACGACGATCATAATTGTTGTGATGTTTCTGTGTTGTTTTATTGCCATTGTTATCGTTCCTTGCGATGTTCAAGATGATGACTGTTTATCCCGATTCCGTTACTGATGGATGTCGATGTATCATTCCTCTGTAATTGCAGTATTATACTTGAATGGGAGCCCCACCTCATGCAGTAGCAAGTCAGCGTGATTCCAGGTAACTACTGTAACGATTAGGTAGAATATGTTTGCTCCCCCCACTTCACCAAGCTTATAAACGATAACGCTCGGACGTCGACGCATGCACGGTGCTCAAGGAGCGACGCACGTCGCCTGCGACAAGGCGTATTTGCGGCGGGCCTTATGAGCTAAACATCACAGCAGATGACATTGCCTGGGGCAACTTTGACAGTGAGCAACTGTAATAGATCTCTGCTGAGTGCTCGTGAGTGGAGCAAATTTACAACACTGAAACAACAGCGGCAGAAAGGATGTTTGGCAGAAAATTCCAATCGCCAGAGATAACTGACGACGTAGGACATCTGAATCACGAGTTCTCGATGCAATGCTGCAGCTCTGCCTTGACAGGTAGAATATTCAGTTGGTCATCCGTGGGTGTATCGGTGGCGACAGGAGGGAGAGCCAAGGGCAGTTCAGAGAAGCATTGATTAAGAGCCGGAGAATGATGCTTCAGTTGTGTGCATAAGGTTTTGAAATTCCATTTTTCACAACAAAGTGCTGAGTTAATTCAGCGTGGGACATCCAATCCATTTGTCAAGCAAACAGATAAGTTTGTGTTTATTGCGGTTTGTCAGTAACAAGATTAATGAAGCAAAGAATTATTTAAGAATATGTAATTTTTTTTAACAAATATTAAATCTGTTACTTCTCAGGATTTTAAATATAATTTTTACATTGCTAATCTTATTCAATTTAATTTTTACATGGTTTGCTAGGAATGCTTGCGAAACTTAAATTAAACATTATTTTATTGAAAGGGAAAGTGCCTCCGAAATCTTACTTTTACTTTGGGACTCGTGAAATATTGTTTGTAAATCAATTGATCTTAACCATTCACAATCTTTTTACTAACCTATTAACACTTTTTTTGAATTTCTAACCATTAGTTTTGTTTTTAATTTATAGTTTGTTGACAGTTAACATGGGATCTCTTTTAATTATTGTTCAACTTTGTAGTGTTTTGTCATTGCTCTTAAGAACCTTAAACAAAGGGGGTTGTGAGAATTAAAATAAGGTTATTGCGGACACAACTCAAAAGTTAAAAGTACACTATACGATCTAGGGTAAGGAATAATTAAGTTTGTCATTTAATAAGTCTGTTCCAATATGTATACACTGACATCCACGAGGTGAATGCACGGTGAACTGTTATTGTTGGTGTAAGTTAATTTAGGAGACAAATTAAAGGGCAAAAAGAGACTTGTATCATACTTGTTCCAATTCTTGAGTCCTTATTTTGCCTTGAACATACGTTATCTTCTTCCAATCTCCACCCCTCCGAATGTTGACCTATTGTCCATCAGTGTTGTATTTAAACAAATGCTGTGGATACGGTCATGGCGCCGTGACTTGTCAGCATTCACAATGGTCTAAAAACGGAAGTGACACGATATAAGATGGCTAGAGCAGGCGCTTCGTGCAACGGTTGATGAATGATCAGCGAAGCAGTACTTTGGCAAGCAAGAATCGTTCAAAAGAGTCGTTCGCGTACATGTATATGTAAATGAATTACGCGCAGATAGTGAAATCACACAATTCACGAAATATGCAAGTTCCTGTTGCTCATTCCATTAATTTGTGACGGAACGTTGTCCTGGCGCGTCCCAATGTTGTTTTGTGGCGCAACAGCACCTCGCTTCGCACTTTTCTTGTAGCAATAGCCTACTTTACTCACTTAACTAAACATTCTTATTTCTAATTGTCTAAGGTTCTTATTCTTATCAGGTCGGATCGTATAGTGGTATTTCTAAATTTTGAGTCTCTTCCCCTATATCACAATCAGTATAAAAAAAACTTATATCCCCCTAGGCAGAATTCATAAACCTAAAACACACACAAAAAAAAAAAACTAAGAAAAGGCTAACGTACTTTCTAATGCCCCTCTTGTCCCGCTCCCCTTTAATCAATAATCTGCTTCTGGTTGCCAGTTGGGCTTATTCTAGTAATAAATATTTTTTTCGAAACTTATTACCCCCTTCACTACCTCTCATTATTCCTTAATTTCTAGCCCAAGCGAAATTGCTCAATCATAACCCAATTGTGATGCTTATCCACCCCAAAGTAAACAGGAATCGTGATAATTCTTTAAATAAGGCAATTATAATCAATAACTAAATACATAACACATTTATTCAAATACCTCATCAAGTAAAATACATAAAACAATAACATACAGGTATAACTCTAATAATTACCCTTCACCACTAAAATTATATAATCCTCTGTACATAACCAACAAGATAAAATATACCAAAATTGATCTCCCTCTTTCTTTTTCTTCTTTTATTTCCTAATTAGACTTTATCTCTCTCTCGACTATCTTAACACTAGAATCAATTCTTACTATCAATTAATTTCCATGAGCCATATCTATTTCTTTAATTGCTTAAGACTATCCCCACTTCTCCTTTCTGAATCACATTACCACTAAAAATTTGTTGTCCAAAATATTGCGCGCAGGCCTGTAATTATAGTTCGTGCACTTATCTGAATGTGCAGTCGGTACCATGACTCCTGCTGGTTTCATGCCGGTTCTCATTCCGTCTTCCTAGGGTTCCGCATGTATTGTCCATTCTATCAGCTGCGTTGACTTGGGCGTTCTCTCTCCCTTCTCGGTGTGGAAACTGCCGTGGTTGCGCTACTTGGTCAGGCCGGCTCAGATCTGCTGTCTCTTCGAGCTCGCTCTCAGGGCCAGTTGCAGAGCGGTTCGCAGTAAGAGAAACAACGTAGGCCGAACGCACCCAGGTACCCCGGTGTACAAGACATAGGCACTACTTCACCGTGCACCCCTGCGTTCTGGTCACCTGTAGCAAAAGCCGCTGGCCACGTCCGCTTACCGCACTCCTGCTCACTCCTCGTCATGCGTGGGCCTGCTAGGCCTACGCTACTGCCTAGGTCCCCGGCGTCGCCGTCTCGCCCGCCTATTTAGGAATGTTGCTCGCTGAAAACTTTCTGCCACTCTCTGTCGACTCTACACTTTGAGATCGTTTTCACAACTGTCTCCTTTTTACTTTTATTCCAGTCATTTCCTCTCCTTCTTGACCTTGATTTCTTTTTGTTCACCGTTCACTTCTAGGAATTTCCTCCTCCTTTTCCCGCTGTCTGGATATCATCCCATCTCCCCCTTTTTCGCTCATTGTTCACCTTTTTCGTTCTTTAATCCTTACACAAAAGCAGGCTCTAGGCCTACTTTTTCTAACTTGGCTCGATCTACACAAAATTTATGAATAAATAAACCAATTTTTCTTTTTAGTCGAGAGAGATCAGTCACTCACCCTTGGGCTTGATTGAGCTTTATTCTCCTGTATGCCTTCATACCCCGCAAAATTTTTATTAATAAAGCTGTTTCAAAACTCCCTCAATTCCCTTTCTCTTCCCCAATATTTCCGAAAATGCCACCACACGATCCTTATCTCTTACTTTTAATTTTCGAGCCCATAATTTCTAATAACAGCTCACACAGATATGCCTATTTAGCATATCTGTAGTGTCGGGCCGTGTACGATAAATTAATATCGTGCACGTCCCGTCACAAATTGTACAATGTCTTTTGGCTGCCCGAGTGCGAAAATTGATATGAGGAGGGGTGGGGCCTGCTTTTTGATCATGCTGTGCGTCCCTAAACATGGCTGACTGTGCGCGATTCACCATGGCACCGGTACTGGCGGTGGCCCTGGATAAATCTGCGTATAATTTCTCACATTAGTAATTCATTTTAGATGATCAAATCTCACCTTTGATTTGGCCTCCATCCAGTAGACGGGCTCGGCTTATACATTATTTCTGTGAAACATAGCTCTTCTTTCACAAAACTTATATTCCCATGCTTTTGAGCACCGTCAATAATTCTGAAATGGCATGTCCAAAGTTGAAAGAAATTGCTTTCTTCATATTCACACAAATGTTTTGCTAACTCGTCAAACGAAAAGAATCTATGTCCACGATCTAAAACAGGCGGCCGTAGACTCATAGCGACGATCAAAAAGTGGGCAGCATCACCACCCCTCCTCGTTACAGTGTTCGCACACGGGCGGTAAAAAGACTTTATACAATTCATGGAATGAACTGCGTATTTCGTGAATTGTCTGATTTCACTATCTGCCCGTAAATCGTTTACATATGCGCGAAATCATTCCAAACTACTCCTTTCAACGATTCTCGCTTGCCAAAGTGCCACCATAGCGCAGTCATCCACTGCGCGAAGCGCATGCTCTCTCCTTGATCGCGTCACTTCTTTTTCGACCATCGTGAACGCTGACAAGTCACGGCGCCGTGACCGTATCCACAGCGTTAAACAAAATTATTTTTTGTTCAATATTGTTATCTATTTCCGACCTTCAGACTTACGTATGGGCTTTCCTATAAGCAACTTTCTATATGAAATTTTCCTTCAAGACTTTGATTTAAACAATGTCACCCCATTATTATCTACTGATTCCTTCATTTCATATCTCCGTTATGTTGACAACTATCTCATTGTTTACGATAACTGATATACTGACCTCAGTCCATCCTGGATCTGTTTAATTCATTCTCTCAAAATATCATTTTCACTTTTGAAACTGAATCAAATAATTCCTCTCATTCCTGGGTATACTGATTACTAAGGACCTACCTCATCACCATTTTAAATTTAGCATCTACTGCAAACATACAACCGCTTCTAATCGGGTCCACTCTTCTTCCTGAATTTTCAAGCACATAGTCATTACCAAGAGGGCACATGTTTTTCATGAACCCTACAATTTGTTTTGCCATGTGCAGTTGACCAGAGGGTATATTGGATAATTAAGGGGCTCAATATCATAAGGGCCTGGACATGGGGTGGACATTACTTGACAAAGTGCTTGGCAGTAAGCTTGAACAAATTAGATTTTCAGTTCTTCACAACTTCTTTTGACATTTCTTTGGAAAGTCATGGTTGGCCTATAAATCTGTTTTAAAACTTTTCTTCTCCTTTAATTGTAATGAGACTTCCATTGGTCACACCCCAGTGTGATGACATGTCTGATTACGCACCAGTGTGACGTATCTGTGTTACGTGCAGATTGTGAAATTGAACAATTCATGAAATGCACAAGTTTTTGCTTGTTTCATGTATTGTACAATACCCTTGCACAGTTCGTGAAATGTGCAGAATTTTGCACCATTCATGAAATGTGTACAACAATTTCTGCTTATTTCTTGTATTGTGCAGTGTTGTGTAATGAGATGAATCAACGCACAAGTAAGGTACATTATATAAAAGGTTTAATTAACATACTAAATATTAGGATACATTGATTGAGAGAGAAAAACATAACGTGGTTGTTACATGAGGATGATATTGAGTGATGGATGCATGGCAACAAGGGAA
The DNA here is from genome assembly GCA_023313115.1 of Rhysida immarginata. Classification (NCBI taxonomy): domain Eukaryota; kingdom Metazoa; phylum Arthropoda; class Chilopoda; order Scolopendromorpha; family Scolopendridae; genus Rhysida; species Rhysida immarginata. Next base: position 12,048 of record JAHWFO010058039.1, on the reverse strand, counting down.
AAGATTAGGTGCGCCGTCTGGTGGCAACATGATACATTACACACCTTCCCCCTTGGATGAGAGTACATAGTCCTTTAAGTAGGATGGTGGTCGGCTTTGTCGTTGCAGTCGCGTCTGGGGTGCCGCTGTCGGAAGTATTGTCGCAGTTGCTGAATCGTTTTGAAAGATTTGTGAATGTTCTTAGTTTTGTTGCAGTGTTGATGAAGAAGACGTTTTGTTACAAGGGTTGATCAAATGAAAAGGTACGAAACGACAGTGTCGGTGTAAATGAATACTTTATTCAAAGTATCCTCCATTGGCCTGAGCACATCGATCCCATTGATGAACGAGCCGAAAGATTCCTTTTTCCCAGAATTCCTTTGGCCGTGACGAGACCCAGTCCTGCACAGCGTCCTTGAGTTCATCGTGCGAGGTGAAGAGCTTGCCTTTCAGATGCTTCTTCAGTGGACCAAACACATGGAAATCACAGGGGGAGCAGTCTGGACTGTAGGGCGGATGGTCTAGCTGCTCCCACTTGAACACGGCCAGTTCCGCTTGTGTGACCCTGGAGACGTGTGGACGAGCGTTATCATGGAGCAGAATCACACCCTCCGTGAGCAGGCCCGGTCGTTTGTTCTTGATGGACCTGCGTAGGCATCGGAGTGTCTCACAGTACACTTCGGAGTTAACGGTTCTTCTCTGTTCAAGGAATTCCACAAGTAGCGGACCTTGCACATCGAAAAACATGGTAAGCAACACCTTGCCTGCTGACGTCACGGCTTTGAACTTTTTCGGGGGAGGTGATGATGAATGCTTCCAGTGCATGCTGTCCTGCTTTGTCTCTGGCTCGTAGTGATGGCACCAGCTCTCATCACCTGTGACGATCCGCTCCAGGAAAGCGGGATCTTCTTGATAACGGCACAGATGTTGAATGGCTAGCCCCATACGCAGCTCCTTTTGCTGGTCGGTGAGATGCTTCGGAACCCACTGTGCACACACCTTCTGATACCGCAACCGGTCGTGAACAATTGTCCACATTGTTCCGAAGCTGACATCCATCTGTTCCGCCAACATTCGCAATGTGACACGTCGATCACTTTTCACTAGGCCGTCCACCTTGTCGATGAGATCGGCCGTGATGACCGTGTTCGTCTGGCCTGGACGCGGGTCATCAAGCAAACTCTCACGGCCTGCACGAAAACGGGCACTCCATTTCCTCACTGATTTGCCAGACACACAGTCTACCCCGTAAACGTTCACCATCCGGCGATGAATTTGGGCTGGTTTAACACCTTCCACTGTCAAAAATCGGATGACGCCTCGCTGCTCCTCAACAGTCAAATTGGGCAATATGAACGCCATCCTGTCCGAACACGCACTGCCGCGTCGCTTGGACGCCGCTCTGTATCGGAGCCTCTGCTCTCTCCTGCGCATGCGCGTTTCCCCGCATGCTCCCGTCCGCGTGGCCGACTCCACTCGCACTCCTACATGTCTTGTGTAACGTGCTAATAAACAGAAGTCGTGTTTATCGTCACGTTGAGCTCCAAAGGGAATAAAAGAAAAACCCGACTTTCCCTTAAGGAAAACACAAAAGGCGTTATAATCAGCAAAACCCAAAAAGATAGTAATATTAACTAGGACTAGCCCGTCAGGTAAATAAAGATTAAAAGGAAAGTTAATAATATAGAAATAGCGTTACCTCCCCAGTTAACAAAAAGGAATAAAATGTCAAAGATAAACGCGAACTATAAGTTACGTTAACCCCAGATCACAAGTGCTAATAATTCAATACCCCAAGACAACCTTTCAGTAAAGAAAAACTAGAGAAGTCCATATAAATATTTTCTTTATTGCTGACAGAAAATAGGTAGATGATGCAGACAGCAGATAACAAGCAAACGTAGGAAACCGTCTAACGGTAATACTGGAATAGCAACAAAGGATTCGCTCCAAGAAAACGAGCTATTTAATACAACGACGACTAAACAATGGCAACAAAGAAAAACGTGAAACTTATAACAATAGCGATGACGACGAACCTCGGGGAAAGAAAAGACAATTAACGAAAAATCGTATTTCTTAAAAAAAAAAAATTTAAAATTTCTCCTAGGAATTAAATTTTTAAAACATGAAAAAACTATACTGCAAGAAAAAAGGTTTCCCAAATTTAATAGTTCGTGAAAGAGCGTTCTTAAGAAAACATGTATAAGGTACGGCAAAGAGAGAGATGAATTTTAAATAATCAGGCTTGAAAAAGCAAACGGGAGATATCATTTCTAAGAAACGCGTCATTATGAAAAGACGACGAGAGAAGACATTGAGCTCACGCACGGAATAATTCTAATAAACGGAATTAGGTAAACTTACGAACTCCGAACGCTTAACTAAAAGCCTTGACGGAAAAATTAATATAGCCAAAAAAATCCTCAAGCGACCAAAGCAAATTTTCTATGGGAATAATAACCTAAGAAAAAAGGAGAAATGGCGCGAAGAAAAAAATTGACATTTTTATTATTAATTTCCCAGGCGAAAATTATCATTAACCCGTAAAACTGACGCTAACCGAACGCGTCGAGTAATCCCTTTATAACAAAAGTGGAGGGGGACTACGGTAACCTCCGTTTAAAACATATAGTAAAGCGTTAGGTACAAAGTTAGCGGATTACCTACTCCGATAAACATGGGAACAGCAATAGTCAAAGGGTAAATAATGGATGACTGGAGCCAGGAATATCGATAAGTCGTGGAGGGATAGAAACACGACGTTGGGAGAGTCTGCGAACAGAGATAATGATAGCGGAAAAGACTATCGTAAAACGTCAAAGACGAAAAAAAAATAATTTTACTGTAGAGGGTGTAAAAGTACGTAACACTTGCTACGTTCTTCCATCGCGCCATCTGTACTTTAGAAACGATTCCGTTGTTACGACGTTTCGTACCTTTTCATTTGATCAACCCTTGTATTTTGTGTTGAAGATGGAGTAAGTTCTTCATTACTAGGTGAGGCTACGCTGTTTCAAGCGAAGCTAGTGGGTGTTGCGATTTCATATGTAACTGGACCCAGTCTGCGATGTACAACAGTTGGAATCCATGCTGATTCTTTTCCACTCTGACGTGCGTAAACAATATCACCAGATGAAAATTGGCGGGTGGTAGTATTAAATTGTCTAGTATCACATTCCATGTTATCTGGATGCGTCAAATCTAAGCATGAACATAGACTGCCGTTTGAATAAAAGTTCAGCTGGACTCAGCCCTGTAGATGAATAGGGGTAATATGTTGTGACAATAAGTAGCTTGATAAACGTTTTTTCCAGTCGCCAGTGGTAATACATTTTAAACTTTCTTTCATAGATTAAACAGCTTGTTCTGCTTGACCATTTCCGGCTGGATAATATGGTGATATTCTAATATGCCTAATTCCATTTTTTTGTGTGAATGTGGCAGACTGAGATGAGGAATTGCAGTCCATTGTCTGAAACGATTGAATCAGGAATTCCATGAGTTGCGAAAATTTCATGTAGCGTCGCTATTGTAGCTTGTGCTGATGTATTTTGCATTTGATGAACTTCAATGCACTTGGAGTATGAATCGACCAGAACATAAAACATTTGTCCCTGAAAAGGACCTGCAAAGTCAATGTGTAGACGACTCCAAGGAATTTCGTACGTTCCCATGGGTGAACTGGAGCTTGTAGAGAGTTATGTCGGATAAGCTGATAGTTGGAGCAATTGTTAACAATGGTTTCTATGTCTTCATTCATAGATGGCCACCATGCATATGATCGGGCAAGGGCCTTCATTTTTACAATGCCTGGATGAGCTAAGTGTAACACATTTAACATATTAGCATGAAGAGTTGGTGGAACGATTACTCTGCATCCCCATAATAAACAATTTTTATGGTCTGAGAGTTCAGTAAAACGAACAGCATAGGGTTTTAGTTCACTTGAGTCATTCGGTATAGGCAAACCCATTAAAACATGATGTTTAACTTGCTTTAGTAGAGGGTCGTTTGCAGCATTTTGCTATATCCGTAGCAGTGATTGGGGATTCCTCGAATTCTTCGATAAATAATATTTCTTTTACAGATGGAGGATCAAAGTCTTTAGTTGGGAGTGGAAGGGCGTCAGCATGAGAAATTTTTTTTTGCAGGACAGTATACGATATTGAAATCGTATGTGGCTAAAATAACGGACCATCTCAGCATATGGGGAGACATCATGGTGGGAGTAGGTTTATCTGTTGTAAATAGTCCTTACAACGATTTATGATCTGACCGTATAACAAATTTTGCATCACATATGTAATGATGAAAATGTTTAACACCATGAATAATAGCTAATGCTTCACGATCAAGTTGTGAATAATTACGCTCTGCTTGTATTAGAGTACGAGATGAGAAAGCAACGGGTTCTTCTATTCCAGAAGAATCAATTTGAGAGAGTACTGCACCAATTCCATATGGCAATGCATCACATGTCAATATAATAGATTTCGATGTGTCGAAAGGAATGAGTACCTTTTCTGATGTCAATATCGCTTTGAGTTTTGAAAAAGCATTCTCATGTGTACTAGTCCACTTCCATTGTTTTTCGTTGTCTAACAGGCGGTATAAAGGTTCTGCAATAGTTGCTCTATTTGGGATAAAACTATCATAGAAATTAGTAAGTCCAAGGAAAGCTTGCAGTTCTTTCTTGTTCTTTGGATTCGAAGCACTTTTAATTCCTTTGACTTTATTTTGAGAAGGGTGGAGTCCATTTTTGTCAATTGTATGTCCTAGGAATTCTACTTCATGGACGTTAAATATGCTCTTGTCTTTATTAAGACGTAGACCTACCTTTTGATAGGCGTGACAGAACTTGGCGTAGACGCTCTGCTAGCAAGTTTTGTGTTAAAGCACAGACAAGAATGTCATCTAAGTATGGTATGACACCTGGAAGATTTGACAGATTATCCATAACACTTTAAAAAATACCTGGGGCGACACAAACACCAAATCGTTTGATTTTGAAACCTCCTCGATGAGTAATGATAGTTTGGGCCTCTGATGAATCTTCATCGACAGGTAGTTGAAGATGTGACTTAAGCATTGGTTATTGTTAACAGTCCGTCGGCCAACCAAAGTAGGGTGGAGTCAAACAATAGATCAATGCCCTTTTGGCTCCGCCATTATCAACAAAAACCCCTGTACGTCTCTAATCCCAACTCTACCACCCTGAGTTGTATCTTACCTGTGATCGTATAGTGCTAATTCTCATAAAAACATAATAAAAGATTTGTGACTGCAATAACTTTGTAAATTAAACAATTCCCTTCCCCAGTTGTGATTATCCTACCCTCTTGAACAAAAGAAACCACGACACTAAGAGTAACACGTGCATGTCTATACTAGGAATAAGGCGCATGGAAAACTGATCACCGTCAACAAAAATAACTTTATTGAAAGGCAAAAGTTGCTAAAAAAAAAAAAATATCACTCTAAAGTTACGTATAGAACAAACAGTTTAAATACACAAATGGCAATAAAAGGGTAATTTGATTATAATGATAACTAAGTGAAACAAAACAAAAGGCTCTAAACAAGGTTGTCCCCCCTTCCCTTTCTCTCTCAATTAAAATTCCCTGTATGTAAAAAAAAAAAAAGAAAAAATAAAAAAAAATACTAGTTCAACATAGGCCTGATTTCTCACTGTCCATACTTTGCAAAGTTATACCTGAGCTCAGATAAAAGTCCACTTATCTTTAGTCACAAACATTAGCTTTCACAGTCCATACGGTTTCCCTTCTCTTTGTCCGGATTGGTCGATGCTTGCCATCTCAGACGTTGCCAGTGTCCGCTGCTGCTGCCACCGTCGTTCGTCAGCACCTGTTGCTTGGCTTGCCTGGTTACCGACTCGATACACCACTTCGCACCATGGTGTTCCCTCGAGTCTTCCCGCCAGCGCAGCCTCCCGCCGATCCACCTCCTCGCGACGGCCAGCCGGGTAACGTTAACTTCTCCCGCCGGAAAATGGTGCTGTCGCCTCCGCTGTCGATCTCATTCCTCCTTAGTCGTGGCTGAACGCCCTCCACGCCGTGGCAGTCCGAGCTTCGGCTGCCAGGCGTGGAGCCGAACTCAAAAAAAAAAAAACAAAAAAAAAACTTCCCTTTCTCGCTACTACATAGCGATATCTCCACATAACCTTTTTAAGAGAGAGCTGTCGATTGAATCCCCTTCTTTCTTTTCTTAAAATTCCCACCTAGTTTTCGTTTAATTTATACTAATAATCCCGCACTTTGAGCCTCAGCCAGTCGGTAATTCCAGCACTCGCTCCCCGGCTCCACAGTTGCGCGGGAAAATCATTTTTTCAATCGTATTGCAACGAATGGTCAGAGCAGCCAGCTCCATCGCCGTGGCAACTTCCGCTCAGCTGCTGGTAGACCCCCCCCCCCTAAGAGCTTACTTCTCACGCTAATAGAAGAAAGAGCTGGGAACAAGGCCTAAATCGCCGATTGTCTTAATAACTAACTCTATACATTAAATGAGAATTACTGAACAATAAATACTTATGATTTTATACTATAATTAACAATACATAAAGAATTGTGTGTAGTTGCGTTGGAATACTTTGTTTCATAAATTTCTATTTAAAGTGTTGCACGTCGTCAGTTCTCCATCGCCTCCCCTTTCGTAAGATTAATTAAACTACACATGTTTGGGAAAATAATCCCAAACATGTAGTGATATATTTTAATATGTCACAAAGATAAGCCTGAGTTAAGTCTATTTTAGCAAAAACAGAACTAGGTGGTATAGATGTCAGCAATTGTTGAACAGCAGGGATTGGATAAGGGTGATCCTGCATTGCTTTATTAAGTTATTTTATAGTCACCACATAAACAAATCTCACCTGATGGTTTGATGATTGGAACCACAAGTGTTGTCCATCTGGGGTTGTCGATTGGTTCTATGACTCCTTGTTCTAGAAGAGTATCGAGTGCTTTATCAATTCTTGGTCGTAATGCCAGTGGAACAGGTCTTGCTTTAAGGCGAATAGGTAGATATGGGTCGATACGCAAAGAGATGGGTTGTCCTTGCTGTGAACCCAATTCAGGAGTAAATATATTAGCATAATCAGTTAGTACTTGTTAAACTGAATCATGATTTGTTTTATTAACACCGGATAAAGTAATTCCTAAAGGTGCAAACCACTCGTAACCTAGGAGGTTTGATTTGTCTCCGCACGTGATTAGAAGTCATAGCTTTTGCTTAAATCCATTATGTTCGACTGTAGGCCAACACTGACCTTTGAATTCAATGTGTTGATGTTGGTAGTCTCATAGCACAAATGATACCTTGGTGAGTGTAAGCTTTTCATTCATATTAAGGTCTCTGAAAGTTTTTTCGGAGATGATGGAATATGCTGATCTGGAATAGACTTCCATTTTGCATTTGAGTCCATTTATCTGTAGCGTCACGGAGCATTTATGTGGGGGTGATTCTTGAGACAATTGATTAATGACATTCTCCTGTTGCATTTGTCGTATTATACTGCCTTTGGTTTTTTGTTTTTTTATGTGCATGACATACACTGAATAAGTGCCTTAATTTTGAACAATTACGACATACAGCGTTTCTATGAGGACAGTTTGAGCGGGAATGTCGGCCTCCGTATCCTTGGCATTCTTTCTGAACATGTGTGTGAGTAGCAACATTAGATGTCGGTATAAACATTCTCTTTAGTAGACGTTTTCTTTCTTGATTTGAACTTAGAGTTTATATTGTTACATTGTATGTTGCTGATGACCTCGGGTGTCGAGGTAGAGAATCGTTCGTTTGCACGGATTTCTCTCACTTGAACAGCTGCAGTTTCAGCAGATAATGCTTGCTGCGTAGCTTGTGTGAATGTCAGTACAGTTTCAGAGAGTAGTCGTCGTTGTGTTGATTCATCCTTCATTCCGCAAACGAATTGATCTCGTAGACGCTCGTCGGAGTAGTGCCAAAATTACATAGATATGCCAGTTGACAAAGATCGGTGACAAATGAATTTACTGATTCACCGTCTCTTTAAGTTCGTTTGTGAAATTGAAAACGTTGAAAAATAGTTGATGGTGCCGGGGCATAATGATTTTATAATAGTTAAGAGTTCGTCAAAAGTTTTCGTTTCAGGCAAAGCCAGTGCAACAAGTGATCGAACAACGGCGAGGGCTTTTATGCCTATGACAGCTAACAGAGTTGCTCGCTTATGTTCCGGCTCCAGGATGTTGTTTGCAATGCAGAAGTATTTAACTTGCTCAGCATACATATCCCATAGTTTTGGATTATCGACATCAAAGGGTTGGAGAGTGCCAATAATAGACATAATTGTTTATGTGAGAAGAACTTGCCTTGTGGAGATGAGCAGATGGCTTGGAGTCGTAATGAGCGGGCGATGATGGCGTCTCGTCTTTGTTGCAGATTTTTTTCAATCCAGTTTCATCGACGTGGTTCCGTTGATCATCTCGATTACATCCAATCCTCATCGCCAATTGTTGTGTAATAAAATAAATCGACGCACAGATAAGGTAGATTATATAAAAAGTTTAATTAACATACTAAATATTAGGATAAATTGATTGAGAAAGAAAAACATAATGTGGTTGTTACATGAAGGATGATATCGAGAGTTTGTGTGTAGAAGTGATGGCCGCATGGCAACGAGAAAAGATTAGGTACATTACATGCAGCTACAGGTAACCTTTAAAAGCTGCTTCTTACTTTTACAGGGATGCTTATTGGTGAATGGAGTGGAGCTCAAATAAACATGGCGTCTTGCTTATTTATACGCAGGTTAAAGTGGTTTCAGACCATTGTATACAGCAATAAAAAGCCGTTTATCCATTAAAAATTATCAATTAATGAGAAGAGCAACAGTTTTATACTCGTCTGTGATAATTTACTTGAGATTCCTAACACAAACGCAAGAGAGCGTATATCATCGCCGCCTACGAGACAACGAATCACCTCCCCCCCTTCGTGATACATGTGACCATGGCGGATGTGATATAGAAAATCACTTCAGCCACTATCTGACACAGCTGATAAAACGGGAAATAAAAAAATTCCTCATTTACAAAATAAAAAAGAATTAACCCTGTTTGATTGATGAAGTTTGTATAAAAAAATTAACTATTCATTTGTGTCACTTTTTTGTTGTTAAGATATAAATTATTAATTATATCTTAGCAACAAATAAGTGACACAAATGAATAATTATGTTTTATTTTTCTTAAATGATCAAATATTTGGTAAATATAAAAGTTTAAAATTCTATACTCTAAATTGCAAAGAATATAGAAAATAGATTCTTCTTCTAAAATATCTATATGTTACTATTAAATACTTCTAAAATGTCTATAACAGAACATATTATAGACACAATTCTTTTCAGCCTGGCTCAAAAAGTCTTCTTCAGATGGAATGTCACACTGTATAAGCTGATACCTCCCATGGAACTGATACTGCTAGGTTAAGCAATTTTTTTTTTTTTTTTTTTTTTTTTTTTTTTTGCCAAATACTGTTAACTTTTGGAACAGATTTCTTCACGAGCTAAAATTTAACATAATGGAGTGTAAATATTCAGACTGTAATGTTAAATGCTAGACTTTTAATTTTCTAGTACTTAATGCACCTGTAAGTGATTTGCCAAATTAACTTGCATGCATTTTATTTTCTTATCCCAATGGGATGCAGACTTGGAAAAGTATTTAATAATAATAATATTTGGAATGAATAAAAGATTCAGATATAATACAAATACGTAATTAAAATGTTAATTGTAATATTTTATATAAAAATCAATTTTGATATTTCTATAAAAACTTAGAATATTGAAATTTAAATCTGCAATTTTGAGAAATGATAAGCCTAAGCCGTCAATGAAAAGACCTAAAGCGGAGACAGTTATTTCTTCATATATTTTTACTGTATATGGTAAGATAAGACGAATGTATCAGTTAGTGAGAAGGGGTCTGGGTTTGCAATCTCCCATTTTTGAAAAGCTTAATTACATTCCTTATACAGTTGAACCCTGATAACTCAAATCGTCAGCGGACGACATAAAAATTTTGACTTATCAGGTTTTGGAGTTAAACCAGTAAGTCAAAAACGAAGCTACATGACCACTATAAAGATTACATGATACTCACAATATTTTTATGAATTTGATTAGTTTCATTGTGAACTATATACAAATATAGTATGGACCCAGTAAAATACGTTCCAATACAAAATCAATTCCATTGCTGTTTGGCATGCTTCCGAAATCTATTTCCGGTTTGTAAAATTTTCGAAAGGCATCTCTTGGCGATTTTTGATATACATGTTTTATATTTGAAACTTTACAGAGAATTCACTTTTTTCTCAAATTTCTGTTACTTGTACATCGACAAAACAATGAGACAGTGAAGTTTCAAAATCAAAATGGCGATGGCCAATCAGAAGTGTATGACTGCTTCTAAAAACTCGTTTGCGATCATTCATGCAATGAACTTTATGGTCAACATGAACAGGGTCTCTAAAAATTAACGCCCAATTGTCATCAATTACTAGGTCTAATATTCTCCCATTGAACGAACGCAATCAAAGAGTTTGATTCGCAATTTTGTATTAGTGCTAAGTTTTGTTTTCCACAAAGGTTACAATGACTGCAAAAAATTCTTGCATCATTTTCTTTGTCATGTGGATGTAATAATTAAAGTTGAAAAATAAAAGTTTCAACAGTCAAAACTGTTTTTTTTTAAAGATAGGTTTTGCTTAAATTTAGGAATACCTATT
>JAHWFO010058037.1:0-20657 GCA_023313115.1 Rhysida immarginata | reverse complement strand
TTGCCTTATGATGTAATAGTTACTGAGTTGCATTAGATTGTGATTGTGATATTCAGTGAGCCATGTCTCCGTTATTATGCATAGACCAGGTTTATGTGTATTCAGCCAAAGTGTTATGTCATCTAACATGTTTACGACGGAGCGAGCGTTTAAATATGCGATTTTCAAGGTTCTACTACGATTACTTTGATGCCTGGGGGGTTGGTCTATCAATTGGAACCGGGGGGAGGCCTAGGAACTACAGGACTTCGTGTAGGCATCTGTTAGCAGCGTAGGATTTCGTCCCGCGTATCGGCTTACTGATAAACCCTTGGGCCACTCCACCGAATTTACAAATTGTTTCTTCGTTTTCCGTGGAAATTCTAACGAATCCTTTCGATATCGAACCAGCTTTGGTGATCCATTTCCCGCATTGGGTGACGTCTAAGTTTTGTTCCTGGAGTGCTTTCGCCAGCTGTTGAGAGGTGACCGAATCGTGCAGATTCCCTATATACAGGGTGAATACAAAAGTTTGAACCCCCCTTTTATTTTATTTTTAAAAAAACAAACAAAACAAAAAAAAATCATCCAAATAGGACCAACCAGTCACCCACAATCACGTGGTGAACTGTTTGTAGCTTACAAAGAAAACTGAATGTTGATATTTCCACCATGTAAAGCATGCAAATCAAAAAATTAACATAAATTACCATACTCACATTCACTTCCATGCGGAAAAGCAAATAAAAAGCATCTTTCAGCACACAGAAGACAGAACAATTCCAGGATGGCAAGCTACACTGTTCCGGAAATGGTCAACATGATCTTCTGCTTCGGAGAGGCAAGGAGAAACCTACATGCTGCAGTTAGGTTGTATCGAGACAGATACCCTAACGAATCCCATCCATCTCGTCAAACAATGCGTCATATTATTCAAAGATTCGAGGCTACAGGGAATGTTAATGCAGAACCAGGACGACCAAGGGCACAAGGCGACGAGGATACAACAACACTAGTTCTGGCTGCAGTTGCTGCAATTGTTGCAGATGTTGGGTGCCATCAGAGAACTGTTCTCAACATTCTACACGCACATCATTTTCACCCATACCATATTCATTGTCACCAGGAGTTACTGCCATTGGATTATGTTGCTAGGCCTGCCTTTTGCAACTGGTTACTTACCTGCCTGGATGACAATCCAAACTTCATTCATGAGGTGTTGTGGACAGATGAAGCCCAGTTCACCAGGGATGGAGTTATCAACAGGCACAACTATTACATAATGAAAGCTAATGTGGATAATTATGATGTAAATATCAATAAAAAACTCTTTAGCCACAACAAAGAAATAATGGGAAAATACAACCGTAATCTGGAGAATCCTTTCGGAACAATTAACTCGTCTATTTGGATTAGTTTACTCCTGGACTGCTGAACGATGGTAGCAATCGCTACCGAAAGGATTCTCCAGATTACGGTTGTATTTTTCCATTATTTCTTTGCTGTGGCTAAAGAGTTTTTTATTGATATTTACAAGCACAACCATCATCGTTGGGCAGACGAAAACCCACGATGTCTGCGAGAAGCAACTCATCAAGTGAACTGGAAAATCAATCTGTGGTGTGGATTGTACAATGACACTGTGGTTGGACCGTATTTTTACGATGGAACACTGACTGCAGAACGCTACCGGGCTGAAATTCTCAACGTGGTAGTCACAGACTTCATTGACAATTTGCCAATGGCCTCGTATCAGCGCATGTGGTTTCAGCATGACGGAGCTCCTGCACATTACGGGTTGGTCGTTCGCGAGCGTCTAAGTGAGATGTTTGGACAACAATGGATTGGCCGAGGAGGACCAGTTCGTTGGCCACCCCGCTCCCCTGTTTTTACACCACTTGACTTTTTCTTGTGGGGATACCTGAAGGACAAGGTTTATGCTACGCAGCCCGCCTCACTGGAGGATCTGGTTCAACGAATCCAGGAAGCGTGCCGAGGAGTGACACCAGCCATGCTTGCCGATGTTTTGGCGTCAGTTAGGTTCCGTGCCCAATTGTGTTATGGTGCCCACGGTCGTCACATCGAGCATTTTGTTGATTAACTTTTTTTTTAAACTGTTTGAAGTAACTTGTTTGTGCAGTGTGACTGTTTGTAAGCTACAAACAGTTCACCACGTGGTTGTGGGTGATTGGTTGGTCCGATTTGGATGACTTTTTTTTGTTTTGTTTGTTTTTTTCTGCTGAACAAGTTTGCAATTGGGTTTTTTTCTCTACTCCTTACGGTTTTTGAGATAAATTTTGAATGTCTCCTAATTTGCATATTTGGGATGATGAAAAATGCACCATGGGATAGGCCACCCAAAACTTCCTATTCATTGGATTCTTCAAAATTGACATACCTGCTTCGGTTCAAAAAATAAAAGGGGGGTTCAGACATTAGTATTCACCCTGTATAATCGACACGAATGGTGTTTTCTTAATGGGAGGTCCCAACGATGCGAATTCTTCGGGTCGAGATTCCACGATGCTTTCATTCGTATTATCTACAGGGTGTTTCAAAATTATGTACAATAAAATATAGTGACATATTCTTCAGGTCAAAAGAAGACGAAAATGTTCTATAACGCTTTGTCTGGAAACGATTTATTTACGCGATACAGCCAACTAAACCCGTGACTCCAAATTACAGGAATTGTTCAAAGTGCCCGCCACCAGCTCCCACGCACGCTTCGGCTCGTTGCATGAGCGACCGTCTGATGTCATGGAAGAGATCGTCGCCAGCATTACGAACGGTTTGGCATGCATTTTCAATTCGTTGTCGCAGATCCATAATGTTAGGAACTTCTGTGCTGTAGACGATCGTTTTCACATGACCCCACAGAAAAAAGTCCAAGGGATTAAGGTCGGGTGATCTTGCAGGCCAGGCTACCGGTCCACCTCGACCTATCCACCGATTCGTGTATACAGCATTAAGGTGTGCTCGCACAACATGGCTGAAATGTGCTGGAGCGCCATCATGCATGAACCACATGTTAGATCTTATCAAAAGAGGAATATCTTCCAGTAATTCTGGCAATGCATTCTGCAGAAACAAAAGATACGTTCGCCCACTCAATCGTGGCGGCAACACATAAGGGCCAATTAAGTTATTTCCGACAATTCCACACCAAATGTTCACGGAGAAACGCTCTTGATGCGCTCGAGCTCTGGTAACAAGCAGGTTAGCATCTGCCCAATGGTGCTGGTTGTGAGAATTTACGATTCCTGTCCGGGTGAAGGTTGTTTCGTCCGTGAAAAGTATCTGGCTGAGTCAACTAGGGTCTGCAGCATGACGACGTTGTATCCACTGGCAAAATCGTTGTCGGTGTGGATAGTCCGTTGGGTTCAGTGCCTGAACCAGTTGCAGGTGGTATGGATGCAAAAGCTGACGGTGAAGAATGCGCCAAACAGATGAGTGCGGAATGTGTACCATGGAAGAAATACGACGGGTGCTTGTCTGTGGTTCATCATGTATGATGTCAATTATCACATCCTCCTCATCCGTAGAATGTGCTACAGGTCGCCCTTGTCTTGTTTGACGGCCAAAGGAACCACGCTCCCTCAAATGTCTGTCGACAGATACAAATGTTCGGTTATTTGGCAAACGTCTATTCGGAAAGCGTTCTTGGTATAGTCTTCTTGCTTCCACAGCATTTCCGTCCGCAAGACCATACATTAGGTGCGTGTCAGTGTATTCTGCACGGGAATACGTGTACATGACTTTTTTTTACGTAAATCGTAATGCGTATGTCAAAGCACGCAAACGTTCTGAAATTGATATTCCTAGTGGATGTACAGTAGTGAAATTACAGTAATGGAAACAACCGTACACAACTAATGGAACAACCCTAAAGTAGGTTTAAATGGAACAAACCACTCAACCTAGTGTTGGGTCGAAACGCTGGAACTGCTAAAATATCGTCCGCTAACTACCGTGCTTCCCTACTGTATGATATTGGATTACTCGCAAACAAATCGTTTCCAGACAAAGTGCTATAGAACATTTTCGTCTTCTTTTGACCTGAATTATATGTCACTAAATTTATTGTACATAATTTTGAAACACCCTGTATAGTGATTCCAGGAGAATGTGGTGCATTTTTATTGGATTTATTTTTATGATGTTTGAATACTTGATCAGAATTAACAGTCCTAGTGGTTGGAAGATTTATCTCGTTAGTATCTGATGCATAGATGATATCGTTTTCAATTAGAGAAGTTTTATTGTTTCTTAAGTCATTTTGTGGATTATGAATATAATCCTCCTTAGCTGTTTTTGTAGGCAATCCGGATGAAGGAATCTGTCGCATTTCACTAGCGATGAGCTCTATTTGAGCTTTAGCATCATCAATTAAGCTCTTCATTGTGCTACTTAATGAATCCAAAACTCCTTTTATTATTGCGTTTATTACGGAGCTCTTCAATTCATTAATTCTTTTTTCAAGGGTGGTGTCAATGTAATTTTGTATTTTATGGAATAACCTTTCATTAGAGTTATTCATAATTTCTTTAAGTTCATTACTATTGTAGTCTGTATTTTGCTTAGTAATATTTGTATCATTACCTTGTTTATCCTTGATATTTTGATGAATAAAGTTATTCTCAGTTTGGGGTGAACTGTTATCATCCTTATTGCAGTGTTTTTGAATCCAGCATTTTAATTCCTGGAGGAATATGTCTGTTTGTTTCCTCTGTTCAAGAGTTAAGGTCCTGTTTTCCATACTGGATATGATCCTGGTTTGATGTAGATTATACACTGACATTAATTCCTCTATTGATAAGTTCTTGATGTCTGATTCCGAGGATTCCGTGGCAGATCGCAACTCAGCATTTGGATTCATAGGCGCCAGGTATGATGGATAGAGAGGGAGAGTGAGAGAGAGAGAGAGAGAGAAATCAAGAGAGAGAATAAGAATATATAGAATAAAAGAGTAATAATAATAATTATAATAAGAGAATCTATATAAAATATAGGGTAACAGGTTAGGTGGGGTGTAAAAAATAGATTAAACGCCGGGTCTTTTTCGGGTCATGGATATAAATTCCGGCGTTTTTCCTCACTTCCATATTATTAAACGTTTTTCCATTCAGGTTAGTTTTTTGTTACTTCATTTATTTTATTTTATTTTATTTTAAGTGGTTAACTAAAAGTGCTCAGTGGTTAACTATTTTCTTATGCAGTGGTTAACTAAAAGTGCAGGTGAACATGGAATCCGATAAAAGAAAATCATACGATGTAGCATTAAAAGCCATTATATATATAAATTCAAACTAAATATATTGTTGAAATTGCGCGATTCTATGCGGGATTCACAAACCATTACCTTGCAAGAGATCGAAGATGATGAAGAACTTTATAATAATGAGGCAGTTATCTCCAGTGATTCCGAACCAGAAGATCATACTATCTAATTATTAATTTTTAGTTTTACTAAAAAAAAATTTATTAAATGGCAATTCAAAACTTTGTCGGATTTAGTCAGGAAATTTTACGCAATCGTTTTGGGACACCCTATTAGACACCCTGTTATTGGGAATAGCCTTTAACGCCGGGTCTCGATTAATCGCCGGGGGGGTCTGGACCATTGACACAAATAGACGCCCGGGCATGTATTCAAGATTTTACGGTATACAACAACAGAAGTAAATAAAAACCAAAGACAGAAGTTAGAACTAGAGGACAGAACAAATGGAGGAAAAAAAACTAATGAAAAGTTAAAGCAAGTCTACAGACAGAAACAAAAACAGAACAAGGGAGAACGTACGGAAAGAAGATAGAACTCGGCTATACGGTGACTTGGTTGGACGGAAACGTACTCTTGAATTAGCGGGGAAGGGTGGCTGCAGGTGGGGGAACTGTGGAAACTGGGATGGGGAAGGGAGCGAATTGTGGACACGTCTGCCCGTGACGAGTCCCTCTTGAAAAGTTGATAGGCATGGAAATCTCAGACTTTCATCTTGTTGTTACTCTGTTTAGCACCATCCACATATCGAACATTCGTATACCACCCATATTCACCAATAGGGTACATAAAAGGAAAATGGAGTAGATCGTAGGCTGGATTCAACTCGTGAAATCTCACGAAGACCATCCGATCTTAGATGAAAGACGATACTGAGAGGACTGTCAGCATTGTCAATAACTGTGGGCCGGTTGTGTGTTCTTAACTCTGTTTCAGGCGTTTCATGAAGGACTAAACGTAAATCTTGTCTTCTTTGAGCGAAATCTCTCGAAGCAACAAATTGCTGGACGAACGGATTGATCGAACGCAGAATGCGCTGGATAGTACACACAAATCTCAGTCCAATCCGTCCATAATGCTTGTTCGTGTTGCCATTTGTTTTTCCATGTCTGGATCATAAACGTAGATCCGCGGGGTGGTTGGCCTTCTCTCGACATCAAACTATCGATTCGATGACAGGTGCTTTCACGGAATGTGTATATACCATCTCGAGCGTTCTCGTATTGTTCATCCACAGAGACACTTTCATGAACTGACGCACCCATCCTCGTAAAAGCATGAACTGACGCACCCATCCTCCTGTTACAGCTCATGAATCTGGGATTCGAGCACAGTTGAGCCAGTTCATGTGGTACCTCATTGGGAGGAGCAATAATGACTTTTCCGTTCAAACAACATATTGACGAAGTTTTGAAATTTTCGCTTCGTCGGCGCCATAACCTATTCATTAAGAACCGTTATTAATAGATATTCATTTTACAAATAGTTATTACATGCTTCAAACAATTATTGAGTGTTTTTTCGAATCTCCCACACATACAACCGAAGTGGATAACAACTTACTATTGGTCACTGGTCTGAACAGCCAATGAAAACTCCGAATTTGAAAGTTTGAAAATTTTAACGAAATTGCGTGATAAAGCAGTTTAATTTTAATGGCAGTGCGTGATAAGGCAGTTTAATTAATTTTGACTAATGCTTTGTTATATTATTGTTAAAAAGACAGGAGATTTTTAATTGTTTACTTTGTTGCGTCACTTGTTTCACTTGCCAATGAAAAATCCGGATTTGCGTTTTATGACAGACTGACGAAGCACTTTATATATTAAGATATCTCTTCAAGTCGGCGTTAACAATTTGTAAAATTAATAAAATCCTATAAACATTCCAAGGAGGAGCTTTAGCAGTGAAGCAGAAATACATTTATACAGTACATTTATTAACAAGAAATTACTCCCCCTGAGTAGGGTAAGGCAAGTAACAGACCCTGCGGTCATCTATTTTTACCTCTTTATCTGCATTTCTCCCAATTTTTTAATCAAATAACTGATTTTCTGGAACGTAGTGTGTAGAAAATGAAAAGAAGCTCGTATCTCCTTTCCTTTCTCATCATTTCCGATGGAATGACATATCACATGCCATATGTTGCCATAGTTCTAACGATCAAGCGACTGCCATCCCCACAATTCCGACCCCACTGAAACAATTGGGCCTAAACGTCATAGTGTAGATATTGCCTAGAGGAATCTGTATACTAAGTTTCACTGCTTTACGTACCTAAATAGTACATAGATCTTTTGTCCTCTCTGAATGCACCCCCGTAATTCCGACCCCAGTGCACCAATCAAAACCAAACTAAATGGTGAAGGTGGACATGCCTATAGTAAGGTACATTCCGAATTTTAACCCTCTACCTCAAAAAATGTAGAAATTATGAAGGGACGGACGGACGGGCAAAATAAAACCAATAACTAGCTCCATTCTTCAGCAGCTTAATGATATAATTTGAGTAATCGTGCGTCGACAAAGCGATTTCTCGTACGGGTACCGATGTCAGTAAATGCCTAAAAGATGAACAGAAAGTAATAATATATTCTTCTTGAAAATCGATTGTTATGACATGCCTTTATCTTGATATTCTTTAGTCACTGTTTTGGCACGTGAATTCGACTTGAAGGGGTCCACGAAAAATTCTGAAAAGTTGATACGGCCGAGCTAAGACTTTGATAGTCATATTTCTGAAAATAGAATTTGAAAAGAATTTCTGAAAACAGAATGCGTTTTCAAGTTATTGTGCTGACGGACGGCCGGATAAACGTACAGACCAAGGGCGCATTCTTATAAGTAGCTTTTTGCTTAAGCTCCTAATAAAGCTTAATTTTGCAACAATAAATCACGGATACATTTAACCCTCGTCATAACGAATTGTTTGTTGTGGCAACTGGACAATTCGTAGTAATGAATTAATACCATTAGAATACAAACTAGTGAACTGATTTGAAAATTTTTTTGTTTAACATGCATTGTCATTGATCATGTTTATGTGTATCAAGTTTCAGCTCTCTAGCTTGTCGGGAAGTGGTTCTAATTCAGCTTGCAAGATTTGACCTAAACGAACTAACAGATATTTCAAGTTAAATAAAAGCTTTTAATAAAGGACGTATTTTTTAACTTTCATTGGCAATTGAGCATTCAATAATTTGGTGCTAATGGCTCATCGTGTCCATTTAAAGAGTGAAATGCGAGAAGGAATAATTGGACGACTGGAAGCAGGCCAGTCCCAGGTTGATGTGTCTCAGTTGCTGGTTCTAACAGGATGGCCAGGTCGTCCAAGGTTTACCACAAGCAGACAAGATCGCTACCCTGCTCTATCTGCTCGTAAGAACAGGTGAAGCACAGCCAGGAACATTGTCAGTGAGCTGTCAGCAGCCAATGCGTTTAATGTTTCCAGACAAACAAATTGCAGAAGACTCAGCGCAGTTGGTCCACGACCGGTGAGGTGCATCCCCTTGAACTTGTAGGGACACGGTAGGGAACGATTGGTTTAGTGCACCGAACATGCTGCATGTACGCAAGGATAGTGAAGGCTGGTCATGTTCTTGGATCAGTCCTTTTACAGTCTGGACTCTGATTCTCGACTTGTTCACATCTGGAGAGAGCATGGGACACGGTCCAGCCTTGCTCCCATTATTGAAAATGATAGCATTGGTTGTGATGATGTGAGTGGGCATCATGATGAGTTCCCGTACAATGCTACAAGTCTTCGACAGAAGAATCATAACTAGCCAGTTGTTCCGGGACAATGTCCTGCGACAGCATGTTCGTCTCTTCGGGAGTGCGGTAAGTCCAGGTGCATGTGGCGATTTTGGAAAATGTTTATCAGCACGAGTACAACGCGAACACTGCAGGACCTGCGAACATAATTGGTCCAGGAATGGAATGCCATCCCCCAACCATTGTTGGAAACTGCTTTTGAGCATGCCAGCAGGTTCTTCTGCGTGAGTTTCTGTGCGGGTGGACCACATAGCATCTGTTAGTTATGCACTCAAAATCGTAACACGTCCTGGTTAGTACTCCCATGTGAGCACTGTTGCGATTTTGAATGCTAACTCGAAAACTACTTGTTGGAATACAATCAAATTTTAACGGTATACACAGTTTTATACATCACATTGTTCCTTCAAAATGCATTATCCTAGGCGTTACAAAACTTGAGTTATTAACTTGTTGTCTTGGTGGCGGCATTTTTATTTCAGTTCATATCTTAGTAAGCATTCAAAATCGGACCGATGGTCATATGAACTTTTTGCTTAGAATCACCCATACTACCTCCCATAAAAGTTTGTACATTGAATTTTGAATCGCCCTGTATGAGCTTCGCAGTCTGTCATATCACGCACATCCGGACTTTTCATTGGCAAGTGAAGCAAGTGGCGCGAGTGACGCAACTAAAGTAACCAATCAAAAATCTCCTTTCTTTTTAACAATATTATAACTGTTAATTAAAATTAATTAAACTGTTTTATCACGCACTGTCGTTAAAATTGAACTGCTTCATCATGCAATTTCGTTAAAATTTTCAAACTTTCAAATTCGGAGTTTTCATTGGCTTTTCAGACCAGTGACCAATAGTAAGTCGTTATATACTTAAATTTACGTGTGGGAGATTTGAAAAAACAGCTCAATAATTGTTTGATGCAAGTAATGACTATTTGTAAATGAACATCTATTAATAATGGTTCTTAATGAATAGGGTTATGGTGCCTACGAAGCGAAAATTTCAAACAATCGCGGAGGTCGAAGAAGCCTATGCGAGTCCAAGGGAGTATTAAAGTCGACGGGACCGAAAATGGCATTTGGCTACGCGTCGAGCGGCTATACGAAGTCTACAGAAGGCACAATAGGAAACCAAAACTCCAGAGGAACAAAGGGGCCGAAATGAAGCGAGCGAACGCAATGCTGCTGCTTAAGCCACTCATTAAGAGCTCATGATGGAAGTAGAAGTAAATCTCCAACGTGCACAAGACGCTGCGGTTCATGCTACTCAAGGATAGCAAATGTCAGAAGATGAACGTGTTTCGGATACGTCAACGCAATTGGCTTCACAACGAAGCAGCAGAGAAGAGATATACAAGCGTACGGAATACTCTGCTGTTGCAAGTTTCGAAGATTTCCAGCCAAGTTTTGCCATGAACTCGATTGGCCACTTGGCTACTGTATGTTCTCACTGCCGCTCTCTCAAGTTTACAGGCGAAACATCGGCAATATGATATTTGAACGGAAAAGTCATTATTGCTCCTCCAAATGAGGTACCGCATGAACTGACTCAACTGTGGTCGAATCCCAGATTCATGAACTGTATCAGGGTGTATAAGGCGTTTTTGCTTTTACGTGGATGGGTACGTCAGTTCATGAAAGTGTCTCTGTGGATGAACAATACACCAACGCTCGCGATGGTATATACACATTCCGTATTCAAGGACGCATCTGTGATTGAATCGGCAGTCTGATGTCGAGAGAAGGCTAACCACCCAAGTTTGCAGAGATCTAAGTTTATGATCCAAGCATGGAGAAACAAGTGGCAACACGAATAGGCATTATTGACGGATTGGACCGAGATATCGTATGTACTTTCCAGCGCGTTCTGCATTCGCTCAATCCGTTCGTTCAGCAGTTCGTTGCCGCAAGAGATTTTGCTCAAAGAGGATAAGATTTACGTTTGATCCTTAATAATGCCTGGAACAGATTTGAGAACACAAAACCGGCCCACATTTGACGAAGTGGCTGCACTTTTAGTTGATGGCAATGCTGACAGTCCTCTCAGTATCGTCCTTCATCTAAGATCAGGCAGTCTTAATGAGATTTTAGAGTTGCATCCAGCCTACGCTCCACTCCATTTTCTAATCTGTATCCTTTTGGTAATTATCGGTAGTCTACGAACGTTCGATACGTGGATGGTGCTCAAAGATATAGTAACGTCAAGAGGAAAGTCCGAAACTTTTATCGCTATCAACTTTTCATGAGGGATGCCGAAAACTCTTTGTTGCATTGATCATCGCGTCTCTTTCAGCAATGGTGTGTCGAGCAATACGTCAAGATTGAACGTCAGCGCCTTCGTTTCATCAAAACCGATCAGAATTCATTTCAATGCGACCTGTATCGTGGTATTGCAGACCAAATGGCTCGAGACGGAAATTTGAGGGAAATAGGAAACTATATTCTACTCCTACGCACATTTACTGGCAGTGACCGTTACATGAGGAAACAGTATTACGACTCTATGGTCGTTGTTCGTGAATATGTAAAACCAGATCTTTTTGTTACCGTGACATGCAATCCTGAATGGCCAGAGATTAAAAAAAACTGTACTTGAAGGTTAGAGACCACAAGATCGTCCATGATACATGGTCCGTGTGGATCATTGAATCCCAAAGCACTGTGTATGCACAACGGACAGTGCACGAAGGGATATCCAAAGCGATTTAATGAAGTGGCAACGTGTAACGAAAATGGATATGCAGTGTACAGACGAAGGGATTTTGGCCGTACAATTATTCTATGAGGAATTGAACTCTATAATCGCTGGGTGGTTCCACACAACTCTTATCTCTGTCAGAAGTATAGGTATCACATGAACTTTGAGATCTGTTCCACGATCAATTCCATCAATTTAATCTACAAGTACTTATATGAAGGTCACGACCAGGCCACGATCAGTATCGCACGGACAGATGACAGTTATGAGAACTTTGATGAGAACTCTGTAGAGTTATCGATGAGATCGAAGACTATCTAAATGCTAGATATATTTCAGCACCTGAAGCCGTCTGACGCATTTTTACATTTCCCTTGCAAGCTAAGTCACACACAATTGACCAACTGACTGTACACCTTCCCCAGAGCAATTATGTGCTATACGATCCAAATACAGCGACTGAAGAAAGTGTCCAGTGCACCGAGCATACGATGTTGACCAGATTTTTTTGAAATATGTGCAAGCGATCCTCAAACGTCCAACAAGTGTGCGCGACCAGAGGCAATAAGCAAGTTTAAACACCCATAGATTATACAAAATGAAAATCTATTTATTAACTCACATGACTGTACATCCATCACCACATACAATCTATGTGGCGATTCCGGGGTATACTTCGTTCACGCAAATTCCAGTTTTGTCTTCGTGCGAAGACAGGCCGAGGTAAATACAATCCCAAATGGTGCACTGTTTGACCTTGAGCCTTGTTTATTGTCATGAAAAATGCAAGCTGCACTGGATATTGTAGGCGAAATAGCTGAAAAGGCAGTCCAGATTCGTGTGTAATCAAAGGAATGCGGGGAATTACAATAATCTCCCCAAAACGCGATCCAATGAGGATGGATGCCAGCAGGTAGTTGCGCTTGAGTTGGCGTATTTGAAGTTCTGGACCATTGCATAATTTCTGGTTGCCATTGATGTTTTGTAGAAGAATAAGCGGTGCTCCAACTTTTAGACGTAGTCGATATGACGGCATCCCCGAGATCGTCAAAGTGTTCAAGAATTACACGGGGGACAGTGACGGTTCTAGTCCTTGTTCTTCCATGGTGTCAGTTGAAATTTACTCGTGTGGGAAGTTTTTCCATAACTTGGTCTTTGATCGCTTGAATGATAACGTTGAGGGTTGTCAGGATCATCCTATCGGAGAAGTAGTTATTTTCATGAATC
Organism: Rhysida immarginata; assembly: GCA_023313115.1. Lineage (NCBI taxonomy): Eukaryota > Metazoa > Arthropoda > Chilopoda > Scolopendromorpha > Scolopendridae > Rhysida > Rhysida immarginata. The sequence continues at coordinate 7,695 of JAHWFO010058037.1, read as the reverse complement.
GTTCTTCAATGTTCTCGTATACCACTTTGATCAACGTCTGGATTGGTGAATGGTTGGTTTTGGGCTGAACAAACATCTCTTTTGGAAACTTGACGAATCCGCCACCATAAACTGTAAAAAATTCGAAGTAAAAATCCGCAAAGGATTGTATTTCGCCAGCTGTGGATTCATTCGGTGCGTGTCGTACATGCATGTTTGTGCTGATTTGAAGCGTGATAAAATACTCCCATAAGTATGAATGTTTGATACACGCATTAACCACTTGAGGCACAGTTGCATGAGGAACAACAACTTTACCTCCAAACGATGTGCTGACGTTCATCAAATCTCGAAGAGACCTGTCCACCGCTTCAAGCCGTAATTGGTCACAATAGGCGCTTCATCCCATATGATGATGCTGGTTTTGCATAGCAACTCCGCACGTTGCGATTGAATAGAAATACTAAACGTTGAAGTTGCATTTAGATACAGGCCCAGCTTGAACAGTAAATTGAAGTGCTGCAATTCCACTCGTTGCCATTGCCAGGGCAATCTTGCCTTCCAACCGAACAATTCCCAGCACTTTTCCAGTAAAAAAGATTCACCGGTTCTTCCAGGACCGTCCAAGGAAAAGTAGTCTCCCTTCTGGCGTCTCGTTGCTTACTGCATTTAATATATGATTGTACACAATCGGCTGCTTTTCATTTAAAAGTGATGTTTGATCCAACAACTCTTGCAATTTTGCCCGGGGATATTGCGTCTCTAACGATATCAATGGATTTGAATCTTGGGAAGTACGCCAAAATGGTTGCAAATAGATGTTTGAGTTGTCGAAGCATCTGGAAAGCAATTGCTTCACGCATACAACGATGACATTCTTCATCGTCCTCTAGCAGCCCTTGAGGTTTTGTATTCTCTTGGAACGTATATTGCAATACACCGTCAACTGTTCGAAGATCTTCAAAAGACTAGCATAGCAAAAGTCACAAATGATATCGCTGCACATCCAAATGAGAAGCTGCAATCATTCTACCAATCGGCCTTTCAGGTGCACGTTGCCGTTTCTTCCATGATTTACTGCTGCTATCCAAGTGTAATGTTTGGGGACTTCATGGTAAAATAAGTTGGACGTTTGAGGATCGCTCGCACAAACTTCAAAATATCTGGTCAACATCGTACGCTGTTTCAGTAGATAAAAACAAATACAATGTAAAACTTAGTACTAAAATTAAACTCTTTAACCACAAAATGATAGATTGAAAATATACAACCTGATTCTGGAAGTACTTTTTGAAAGCAATTGCTTTCATCATTCTTACATCCCAGGAGCACCTCAAGGAAACAGAGAGAACAGCTTTCTTCAGTGGTTGTATTTGGATCGAATACCGTATTTGCTCTGGGGAAGGTGTACAGTCAGCTGGACAATTGTGTGTGACTTGGATGCAAGGGAAAAGTAAAAATGCGCCAGAGGGCTTCAGGTCCTGAAATATATCTAGCACTTAGTCTTCGATCTCATCGATGACTCTGGTTGCTCGTACATAGTTCTCTCCATCATCGACACTGTTATCTGTCCGTTCGATATTGATTGTGGCCTGGTCGTGACCTGTAGATATAGTTGTGGAATTGATTGTGGAATATGTCTCAAAGTTAATGTGATACATATACTTCTAAGAGAGATAAGGGTTGTATGGCACCACCCAGCGATTAACGAGTTTAATTCCTCGTCGAATAATTGTACGGCCAAGATCTCTTCGTCTGTGCACTGGATATCCATTTTCGTTATACGTTGCTGCTTCATTAAATCACTTTGGATATCCCTTCGTGCACTGTCTATCGTGTATACACGGTCCTTTGGGATTCAATGACCCACACGATCCATGCATCATGGACTTCGTGACAATTTCATACAGCTGGGGAAACTGGCCGGGATGAGAAATTTCTGCACACACAAACTTGCCATAGACTTCAGGCGTCCGTGGACTTGCTTTGTCGTCTAATTGTATGAGCATGTGTGCATGGGGAAGACCACGTTTCTAGAACTCAATCGCGTAGATGTATGCAATAACCTTCCCAAATACGCATTCCTTGAAAAGGTCTTTCTTGAACTTCTTTTCAAGCTTTAATCTGAATACTCGAGACAATTTCTGGACGATCTTGTGGTGTCTGACCTTCAAGTACAGTTTCTTTAATCTCTGGCCATTGAGGATTGCATGTCACGGTAACAAAAATAACTGGTTTCCATATTCATTAAATGGTCGCCACCAGTAAATGTGCGTAGCAGGAGAAGATACTTTCCAGTCTCCCACAAATTTCCGTCTCTAGCCATTTGGTCTGCAATACCGCGATACATGTCGGATCGAAATGGATTCTGATGGGTTTTGATAAAACGAAGCCGTTGACGGTCAATGTTGACGTATTGCTCGAAGCACCATTGCTGAAAGAGATGCGATGATCCATGCAACAAATAGTTTTCATAAAAGGCATAGAAATCTCGAACTTTCATCTTGTCGTTACTGTATCTCTGAGCACTGTCCACGTATCGAACAATCGTAGACCACCCATATTCGCCAAAAGGGTACAGAAGATGAATGCAAATCTCATGAAGACCGGCCGATCTTAGATGAAGGACGATACTCAGAGGACTGTCAGCATTGTCATCAACTAAAACTGCAGCCACTTCGTCAACTGTGGGCCGGTTGTGTATTCTCAAAATCTGTTCCAGGCGTGTCGTGAAGGACCAAACATAAATCTTGTCCTCTTTGAGCGAAATCTCCTGCGGCAACGAACTGCTGAACGAACGGATTGATCGAATGTAGAACGCGGTGGGTAGTATATACGATATATCCGTTCAATCCATCCATAATGCCTATTCGTTTTTTCACTTGTTTTTCCATGTCTGGATCATAAACGTAGATCTGCGCAAACTTGGGTGGTTGGGCTTCTCTGGTCATCAGACTGCCGATTCGATGACAGATGCTTCTTTGAACACGGAATGTGTATATACCATCTCGAGTGTTCGAGTATTGTTTATCCACAGAGACACTTCAAGAACTGACGCACCCATCCACGATAAAGCAAAAATGCTGATAGATTTCATGAATCTGGGATTCGATCACAGTTGAGCCAGTTCATCTGGTACTTCATTTGGAGGAGCAATAATGACTTTTCCGTTGAAACAACATATTGCCAAAGTTTAGCCCGTAAATTTGAGAGACCGGCAGTGAGAACATACAGCAGCCAAGTGGCCACTCGAGTTCTTGGCAACACTTGACTGGAAATCTTCGAAACTTGCCACAGCAGAGTATTCCGTACGCTGGTATACCTGGGCTCTGCTGCTTCGTTGTTGAAGCAAATTGTGCACGTTGGAGATTTACTTCAACTTCCGTCATGCGCTCTCGATGAGCGGCTTGAACAGCTGCATTGCGTTCACGCGCTTCATGTTGGCCCCGTCGTTCCTCTGGAGTTTTGATTTCCCATTGTGCCTTCTGTAGATGTCGTTTAGCCGCTCGACGCGAACCAAACGCCTTTTTCGGTCCTGACGACTTTCATTCACCGTTGGACTCGCATAGGCTACTTCGACCGCCGCGATTCTTTGAAATTTGCGCTTCGTCGGCGCCATAATCCTTTACATTAAGAACCGTTATTAATAGATATTCATTTACAAATAGTTATTACATGCATCACACAATTATTGAACTTTTTTTCGAATCTCCCACACATTCAATTGAAGTAGATAACGACTTACTATTGGTCACTGGTCTTAACAGCCAATGAAAATTCCGTATAGGGGAAAATATCTTCGCACTGAATGATGGGTACAACTGCCATTTTTTGAGGGCAAGAGGAAGGCAATCCTATACTGCTACTCATCGAAGTGCGCCGTTTTTGCCCGACTTGTTATTGTATAACGATGGTAACGAGTTGTTGCATGTTTGGATGTATTGTATAACAATGAGATAAGTTCAGAGCCATGGCAGCCATGGGTCTTGATGCCCTCAAAAGATGGCGGATATTCAATGTTTGTTTTGATATTTCTCCCTATTTGAAAGTTTGAAAATTTTAACGAAATTGCGTAATAAAGAAGTTTAATTAATTTTAATTAACACTTTGTTATATTATTGTTAAAAAGACTTCAGATTTTTAATTGTTTACTTTTTTGATTTGTTCAAAGTAAGTGAAATGTTGAAATTTGAATCAACACATGACAAACTATTTTTGAATTGAAATTATTCTTGATACATACATGAGAAATAATTACAAATAACTTGTTAAACAATTTTGTATATCATACAAATTATTAACAAAATAAACAAACCTCAACCAAGATAATAACTAAAGAGAAGATTTTATTGATGAACAACTGCTCTATACACTGTCATATCAATGAATTATGACCAGCACCCCTTCAAGGCACACGTATGGTTCGCCCCAACAACGATTGCAGATTGCAAAATTTGTATAACAGGCTGAGAAATCTTTAAAGCTGGTGCATCAAACGGCAAGTGCACGAGTCTGAAGATGGGTAAACATCCGGATTTAACCAACATCACCTCTACTCAAAGCATGAGCGCGAAAACAGCATACATTGTAACATCACATACGGTAGGGTATTGTTAATCATATTTCAACCAATAATAAGCGTGAAATTGTCCCTACCGTAGGTGATATAACAATGTAAGATTTTTCCGTGAGCAGGCTTTCTCTCTAGGCGGTATTAATTTAACGGACATCCAAACAGCTATCTCAGCAAAGGTGGCACCATCTCTGAAACGCACAGTGGTTCAAAATCAGTAAAAGCTGGCCAAAAACTAAATTTTAAAGTATTTAATGAGAGCAAAAGCTTTGTATTTCATGATACTAGAATAAAAGAGGTTTCATAAAATGAAAGGCGAGAGGAAAAAAGACGAGTTCATTTTGAATGAGAAAGGGTCAAAGTTTGTGTTTACACTTAGGTGTCAGCTTTCTTATTTGTCGCTTTTTGTTCGACACAAGTTCCAGCGCCTTGCATTGGATCAAATAATTATATTTTGAAACCATTGACTACATAGTTGGTAAGTACATTATTTCATTTTATATTGTACGTGTGGATATTGAATATCTTATTAATCCAAAATTAAGTAGAGCTACAAAAAAAGACCTACATAGACCGGTTCAAATGACTGCTTAATTATGTTCTGTTTGTTGTAATAAATGTCATATAAAAAATTTAGCTGCTCTTATTTGCTCCTTTTTTGACAAATCCACTAATTTGAAAACCCTGCCTTACGCGTATCGTGTTTTCATATATGGGATATACATGTATGCGTGCAAGAAATTCTGATGGAAAACTTATACACAAGTTATCCGAACAAGCCCAAGAATGCAGGAATAAGAATTTAAAAGCCTTCAGACGATATCATACACGTAAGACTTCACGGAAATCGTGTAACGAAGATCTCTTAAACCGACTTTTCGTCATTTCGGATCCTTTTTTAATTTTAACAATAAAACATAACTTTCATTTATAAAATGCTTCAGCAACTCATTTTTAACATTGAGGTTGATAAAAAATTGAGCTTTGAATTTTGACCAGGTTTTTTGGTTTTTGAACCACTGTGAAACGGCACGATTTGTGAACTGTTCACGGTCCGCTGTAGTGAAGGTGTACAAAGAGTGGACAGCAGGGACAGAAATCGCGTCCCAACGCCATCACTGTAAAGGGTCACGAGCCATCGACCAACGAGGTGAGCGGCGCCTACGACGACTCGTAAAAGGTAACAGGAGAGCCACAGTCCATCAACTGACCACCAGATTCAACAGTAGTGCCAAAAGACGTGTATCCGACATTACCGTTGAACGCACCCTGCTACGGATGGGCCTGAACAGTCGACACATGGTTTGCTGCACCCATGTTGACCAGGGGTCATCGTCAACGGCACCTAGACTTTTCACATGAGCACCGCCATTGGACCACAGACGAGTGGGCTAAGGTCGCCTTCTCCGACGAGTCGAGGTTTTTGCTCCATAAGATTGACGGGCATGAAAAGAGACTGCAAGAGGCTATTGTGGGCCGGAAACAGGCTGAAGGGGGTAGTGTGCATGTGTGGGCGATCTTCTTTTGGGAGCAGTTAGGTCCACTGATTCGTCTAGAGGGCAATTTGAATGCCTGTGGCCATCTGTCAATCGTAGCGGACCAGGTGTACCCGTACATGCTCACGATGTTCCCCTAATGTGATGGTGTGTTCCAGCAGGATAATGCAACCTGCCACAAGGAATATCTCCTTCTGAATTGGTTCGAGGAACACTCTACTGACTTTCGAGTGCTCCCTTGGCCCGCTAATTCGCCGGACACCAATCCAATCGAACATCTGTGGGAGCACCTTGATCGCCATGTACGGCAGCTAGACCCTCCACCTATGACTCTCGAAGCTCTGTGGACAGCGCTTCAAGCGGAATAGACTGCCATACCATCGGACACATAACGCGCACTCCTTGCGTCCATGCCACAACGCCTGGTAGCAGTTATAGCGGCGAACGGTGACTACTCCCATTACTAAGCTGGTGGTCATAATTCAGTGATATGACAGTGTATAATGAAATGTTTATAATGTATTTCCCTAAATTGCTAATATAAAATTAATAAGCCAATTGCACTTAAAAGTTTCAACGCAAGTCACTTAAAAAATAAAATATATAATTGAAAGGCATTTTATATGAAGTGCTATCACATTCTTGGTGTAATAATTTTATGTATAAAAATATAGAAACATCTTCTATCTACATAAAGAAGGATGTTTGTTTATTTGTTTGTTTTTTATACAAATCTACAGTTTTATTCTGATCTTGATGAAATTTTGCATACTTGAACTTCAAACCATGAGGAAGGTCACTGTCTACCTCAGATTTCGAAAAAATAATAATTAATGAGAAAAAATCGATATTCATGTTTATGGCAAGGCATATTAATGAGAAATATCTCATGACTAACAATGAAAGGCAAAGTTTGTGCAACAGTAGGTATCAACAATGGTGTCAACACGAAATTCACAAACATTCTGCACGGACCAACAATGCAAGGAAAAGTTTGTGCATAAATAGATATCAAGAATGGTGTCAACAAGCAATGCACCAACACTATGCAAGGATTAACAATATATATCTCATGACTAATGATGCAAGGCAAAGTTTGTGCGATACAGATAAGTTTCAATTTGTAACAATGCATAGAATTCCTGTTATTCAGGCTTTTCTTAGAAAAGAGAGTTCTTAGTAATTAAGAATTTCTTGAAAATCTTTAAAAATAATCAGTAATGGAGATAATGGAGAGTTAGCAGACCTTTGAGAAAGAGTGGAAAGACGACAGAGGCAGTCCTTTAGCTCCGTGCTGTATTGAGCAAATGGTAAGCAAGTAAATAGAAGAATTGGGAATCGCTAGACTACACAAAATGATGAATGGCCAAATTTTCTTCAAGGCATCGAGAGAAGAAAGGGAATTGCAACAACATCAAGTGTACATCTAAAGTAAGATTACGTGAGTAAGAAATTATTTAAACTACCAGTGGCATCCTTGGAGAGGTCCATCCATTGTGATCCTTTAAAAATTTTTTTTTTCAAATTTTCATTAAGAATTATTACTGTATTAATTCTAAGCGTTTTCAAGCTTATATTTTAAAGATATTTCAAAAATTATTCCAAAATAAGTAAAGAGAAAAATGAACCATTTTTAACCACCCTTAC
>JAHWFO010058036.1:0-11853 GCA_023313115.1 Rhysida immarginata | reverse complement strand
TAATGAATAACGTAAAATCTGCATTTGCGATATAGATTTATACTTTTTCTCGATTATCTGATTTTCTTAAGTCAGGCGGAGAAAGGGGGGGGGGGGTGGAAGTAAAAATAATACAGTATATAAGGAAGCTGCTGACTGACTCATCAACGCACAGCAAGATCTAATGAAGCCACCAACTCGAAACTCGGTGAGGTCATAGGACGGATAGCATAAGGGCGTGTTAAAACGGGGTGTTTCGAAATTTGGACCCCTGCCCACCCAGGGGGGCAGAAAGGAACTGCACGTTCGGTCGCTTGGCTCCATCCCCAATAAACGCAGATCTTCGAAATTTTGTAGGATGGTTTCTAGCTACCGTTCCAAAAAAAGTGGTTTCCCCGTTTTTCGATATTCGAATTTTAAGGGTGCGAAAACTGATAAAAATCGATTTTCGGGGGCGTTTCAAAAATTTTCTGATATTTAGATGCAACTTCGCGGGAAATAAAGAGAAAGCAACGCAATTCGGAGGGAAGGTCTCCGGGATATTTCCGCTTTGTGAGGGGCGCCAGGAGAGTCCAAAGATTGGCCCCCCGTTTTGTATTTTTGCCGTCTAACTCTAATGCGGAAATGCAGAGAGCTTCAAAATTGAGCACGAGTATGTAAAAGATCTATATAAAAAGGGAGCATTCGATTAATTTTGAAAAACGATTATTAGGGGGGCAGAAATCCAAAAAAATCTCCGAATAGTTTTGACGTTTGCGTCCGGTCAAAGTACGACTTAGATATTTGAAGCAAGAATAGTTTGCAAAAAACTAATTTCTGTTTTTTTCATATTTTACCCCTTTGCCCCCTTATGGCCCTCCGTAAAAATATGCGTAGTAAAAATTAGTCTAGGATAATGAAACTTGGTACGGTGATGGCAATTGACTAGATCAAATATCTGTTTGGTTCATTTTTTAATTATCTGGATCCAATTTTTCGATATTTTATGTTTTCCGCATTTTACCGGATTACTTTTTTGGTTTTCATAAATTAACATACAACTTAGCATGTTAAAAGCTTAGTTTTTACATTGGTCAAAAATATGGATTTTGTTTTTTGATTTAAAATTTATTTAAAGTACCCAGGACTATTTTTCATGGGGTTTACACAGGTAAGTTGAGCGTAGCTTGCAGCAACATATAGGCTTACGAAAAAAAAGATATCTTGATTTAAAGTTTTTGGAGTATTCTCAGCTTAGTTCAGTTGTAGAAAAGTCAAAAGATGGCGCTTCATTTAAAGGCGCTCATATATAACAATAGCGAAGCATTGCCGGGTCTGCTAGTACTATTATAAACTTATGTAAACTAACAAATCTCTTACATTGAGTATGTCTTCGTATGAAGGTGGTTTGTCATGAATATGACAATTGCAGTTGTTGTGATGCATCGTCGAACTCATTGATGACCTGAAGTTATATTGAGGCACACGGATAACCCTTTTGCTATTTAAAAGAAAAAGAAATCCATGAAGAATAGAGTTCATTTGATAACTTATAGCAACTCATGATTTATTACCAAAATTCTTACCGTCGGAGGGTTATGAATATGAGGAGAAGAATGGCGAAGCAGAGAACGCCGACTATAATGGCGGCAGTCTTTTTTAATCGATCTTCGGAAACAACTTAAAGGAAAAAAGGGAATGGAATAGTTAACGATCAGATGGATGCATAATGGAGCCTACACAATGAAGATCTCAAGTGATAAATGTAAATTATTCTTTTAATTAACCATTAAGGAGTGACATAACCAAGAACCGAAAGGTTAAATTAAACCATTCGCGGAACTATATTTTAAAAAAGCCCTATGTTAACATTGTAAGATTCTAATGGGCCATAAAGATACCATTACATCACGTACCTTTGAACTAATTCGACTATCATTAATTTTACGTGATATTCATTCATGACACATCATTCCAAGTCCTTTGATATATTACATGCCATATTTTAGCATTGAAAGTTCCAATGAACCATCATGGTTCAACTAAACCAGGTTCCTTGAAACTAATTTGGACTATCATTAATTTTACGTCATATTCATTTATGGCACATCATTCCAAATCGTTTGATATATTACATGCCATATTTTAGCATTGAAAGTTCCAATGAACCACAATGGTTCCACTAAACCTGGTTCCTTGAAACCAATTTGGATTATCTTTAATTTTACGTTATATTCATTCATGACACATCATTCTAAGTCGTTTGATATATTACATGCCATATTTAAGCATTGAAAGTTCCAATGAACCATCATGGTTCCACTAAACCAGGTTCCTTGAAACCAATCTCGACTATCATTAATTTTACGTTATATTCATTCATGACACATCATTCCAAGTCTTTTGATATATTACATGCCATATTTTATCATTGAAAATACTCGAGGATGTCAAAAGGGTGCCATTAGAGCACGTGACATTGTTTCGATTTCAACCATTTTCAAAATGGTTCATTCCCGGAACCACATTTATTAATTGGCGAAAATAGTAATTAATATCCGCTTCAATCTCGTCATTACGATTTGTTTCTTATATTACTTAATATATCTCTCCATTGAAAATTGCTTGGTGGCGTCGTGAAGGTACCATTTGTGCACGTGCTATTAAACGGATTTAGATAATTTTTGTGATTTGTTCGCGCCATGTACCATATTTATCGACTGACGAAAATAGTAACGAATAACTCCTTCTATCTCGTCATTATGATTTGTTTGATATATTACTAAATATTCTTCCCATTGAAAATTGCTTGGCGGGAAAATAGAGGTACCATTTGTGCACGTGCCAATGAACCGATTTAGATAATATTTGTAACTGGTTCGTGCCATGAACCATATTCATCGACTGTCGAAAACAGATTTTGAAAATCTTTCATAGCCTCGGAGGAGTTTGAGTTACAGACAGAGAGACGCACAGACGGACAGACAGACACGTTTCCCCACACTGATAGCATAAAGCACCTTTCAGTACTTAATAAAGTGGAATTCATTTAATTAACTAAATGCATAGAGATGAAGCACCATGTTACGAAATGATGGACATAACTTACCAATAATCTGAATGAATGATATCCAAGAAATTCGGAAAAGTTTTAAATGTGAAATGTACAAGTAATAATGCGAATACATTTGATTTTTCATTTTGTAAGAGAGTGTGCATATATTTTGAAAACTAATTTATTTTTTTAGGTATGAAAAATATTTAATTACCTTAATTGTAATGATGAAACTTAAATAAAATATACGGAAGACAGATTATTTTTTAAAAAGCTTTCCAAATTTTTTAAAATTATAATTTATAAACTTAACGCCAAAGAGTCAAAATCATTATTAAAAATTCCAAAATCAAATAATGAAATAATCCAACATCACTTATTAAAAGTAATAATAAAAACAGACAATTCCAATTAAAATTTTAATATAATTTTATCTCAACAAATTCCTTCAATAAAATATTTATTCAAAATCGTATACAGTTTCAAGACTGTATATATTGTACAGAGGGTTGAGTACGATTTGCAAGCGTCAAAAATCTCTGAGAAACCCCGCCGCCATGTTCGGTGAAGTTCTTTCTGGTGCCCACGGTGTCGAACTATGGCTCTGCATTGCAGTTTCCATTCAATAAGACTTCGCCGCGGAGAATTTAGGTCGCTCTGTGCCCACCCCTCTTCACAGGCTTTCCATAGACCGTCCAATGTACGGGGTCTTCTATTTCCAAGGGCGCGTTTCAAGGCGGGTTTCCATTCTGACAAGTTCCAGGCACATGTTGCGCGTAATTGGTAATTGTTCTGTTTCCAGTTTACTGCGACATCTGTGTTTTCTAGTTGCAGATACAGCTTTTGCTAGTTTTCTGTGTGGAGTGATTTGTTGTTCAAATATGGCCACAGTCGCTTGGCACATTTCTGTCCCCGGCACTTGTGCCGCAACATGATGCAGACTCATTCCATTTCAACAAATTGCGGGAACATGTGCCAGCACATGACGCACAACATGTTGCGGGATAAATTTGTAGTAATGGAAACCAGCCTTTAGCAATCCATAGCCGCAATAATCCATGCGGGATGCGTCTGGAGATTTCACGGGCATGTCTTCAAACGGAATTGAATGTATGCCCGTCTCCTGTTCCAGTGTTCGCAAATGGGCGACCGTTGACTTGGACGTATGACTCGCAGCTTTATCCTGATGCACCCATACCAGGTTTCGGACGCTTAACCAGTCGGAGATTTTTGTGGATTATGTTGGGTACCGTTGACTGTGATGCCCTACCTTATTTGCAACAGCCCTTTATATTATTATATTATTATAACACTTGAAGTTGGAAATTTAAGTTGGACACGCCCAGTCAACTTTCGTTGGACAGAGTATAGGTCTTCCATTCAAATATCTGGAATTTATTTAAAGATAAATGGAGCGTGTTACTAGGTACATTACTTCCTAGATTGGATCGTTGGCTAGAAAAGGTGGTGCCTGGTATTTAACTGCCTTGAGAATAAGTCACGATTGACAATGACAACAATGTTCCAATATAATATATACAACGTATAGTAGATCCCTCGCGACAATCATATATGCTTCTGCGGTCTGTATCTCATTGAGCTACCAGAAGCTTGGTTTTGTTGACAGCCGCTTAGGCAAGTTAGATACGTTTTTTGTTCAGTAGGCTATATATATATATGTAATTTATATCACTTTTCCCCCGTAGTTTATTTTTTAAATAATAATTAGAATAACCATAATGTGATTATTATTTATTTTTAAAAATCTTTTAATATTGATTATTAAATCAAATTTACTCTTTGTTGTACTTACAGTGTTGCGGCGCCGTACACACTTTTCCAATACTTTTACTGTAGTTCGTACATTTACATTCGGAATAATTGCAAATGCTTTTGGAACCGAGCCATCTGCAATCTTCATTGTCTTCACAGCGAAACTTTACGTCTAAATAGAAGAGTGAAAAGTTATAATAAATCCAGTTATACGTATATGATACTTAATCTCCAACTGTCATTTCTGTTAAATCATACGCATTTAACAAGTGTTTATAAAATAATTTAAATTAGATTTAAAAGCAATTAAATACTTTAATTAATTTATACCAAAATTAATTTATTAATTTTATAAATAATCAACCTTTAACGCAATTGATCATATACTCATATGAAAGCACTTTGGAATCAGTTGGCATAGTCACTCCGAGAAATCCCATATCTCTTGGGAAATGAAGCCATAGTCAAGAAACGTTTATCAATTTGGAATATTAAAAGATTCCGTCAGAGAATACTAATAATATGAATTGTATTAGTTTTGTATAAAAAGACAGGAACGGCCATCAGTTTACAGCTTCTCATGATTGGTTACTTATTTCTGTTAACAAAGTGATAATACAATCTAAAACAACGAACCTCGGCTCATTTCTCCATAGGACTATTTCCGACTATTCTATGTTCCGAGATTGTTGTTCTTTACACCTCGGCATTTAGAATTTGTTGAGTTGATCAGACAACTGAAAGACCATATTCACCAGTGTTAACCCAGATTATAGAGTATCCTTAGGATTGTACAAGGGCTGACATTAGTTCCTAGTTTCACAGAAGTTTTATTACTTAATTTGATTTCGTGTTCAGTTCCTTAGATTTATTAGTCAGTTCCTACAAATTTCACAGAGCTGTCTTGTCACGTTCTGTCAATTTTGATAGTTTTAAGAGCTTGATCCAATCTCTTTCTCTAATAATTGAATCTGATGTCATTGACTTAAGAATTCCGAGAGTACCGCATTATCTATAACATAGTTTCCTCATGTAATAATAGCTATAGTTGCTCTTGTAGATATAATTCTAAACCCCAATGAATTAGAATTATCTATGAATTATATATATATACATTTGATTTAATCCGTTTTTATGCAAAATAGTTTCAGGTCATGTGACTGAAAAATGTACTTATCACCTATTTAAAAAGCAGCCGGGGAAGTTTAATGATAGTATTTAATCAGCATGGGGAAAAAAGAAATATCAAATGACTTCATAAACGAACTCATAATTGGTGCACGTCTAGCTGGAACCTCGATTGAAATAACGAAAAGGTACTCAATCGTTGGAAAAATGATCCATAGTCTTTGGCTAAAGGGGGATCAATCGCGAGCGAGACCACCACCGTATAAAACGATTTTGCACGAAGAAACAGGATATCCAATGATGGCGCAGAACGATGCGCCGGGAATTGAAGTCGATTTAAATGGGCAGTGCCATACTTGTGAAAGCCCCTGATTTCTGCAAAGAACGGGAAAGCTTATCTATAGTGGTGGCTGGAACGTCATGACTAACACGTGACGACTGGAAGACGGCTAAGTCGTTAGACGAATCACAATACAAAAGTACACATTGTTTTGTACCCACGGTAGGCAGAGGGCTTGATGTGTCGGCTAAGTGTCGAATATTGTTCTCTTCATACAACTGCATGCTAGCAGCATCTACATGTCATCTGACATTGTCATTTTGGAAGTAACAGCGATCCATTCAGTAAAAACGCCACGGCGTTCGGAAAACTTCATTGTCCGGAATATTACAGAATGACTGAGTCCATGTGACCACGAACAACCACCAGGGATACAACATCGTAATACGTGAGTCCAAAAACCGCGAGTGGGAGTGGGCTGGCGTTGATATCGGCGTGCATAGAATAGTTTCTTCAGTATCCATGTGGAGTTTCTTCATTATTCCCAGTTTATCCGTCAGCATTCACACAGTAATTTTTATTTTAAATTTAAAGTGCAGCAATACTTTACAGTAAACTTAACAATGGACACAGATTCTCCACCTAGATTCTCATACGATTTACATTAAGCTAATCGAAACGTTCAGGTATTTTTTTTATTTTTTAAGATGAGAATTTTTTAAAACTATTTTAACATATGTTTATTTGTTTAAGAACAATTCAGCTAATTTTTATATCTGATTTGCATCCAGAAATTATTAACTTTATTTTCCGAATATGAATGGACTTATTTATTGGCAAGTAGATCTAACTAATTATTTATTATAGATACAATGATAACAAATTCATTTCTTTTAGTGATTAATGTATGACAATATTTATTAAAATAAAAAAGGAATTATTTCAAGCTAACGTTTCGTATGTGAAAAAATAAATAAAACATGATGCAACTTCTTTAAAAAAAGAGAAATTTTTAGACTTCTTATTTTTTCTTCTTTTAGACTTCGGAGTGCGATTTGCAAATTTGGTAATATAATACAATCTAATTTTCACAAATAAATGGTGCATTATTAATTCAGCAAAAAATGTACAATTCACTGTGAAAGAAATTTGTTTACGAATCCGTTCTACAATTGTATGCCCAGTTCCAGGAAGATCGCATGTAAGCGTGGTAAAAAAAAAAAAAAAAAAAAAAATTGTCCACACTCTTTAACAAAGTCACAGAACTTTTCAGATGGCACTTTCAGCTTGCTAAAACTTTTTTTCTGAATTGTAAGCTTTAAGTTCGGAGGTTGGGACTATCTTTCCTAATGACGTGATATTCATTAAAGAATGACTCATGAATGTTCGACAAGGATTTTGCACGCTAGACATCAGATGTCTAAATTATTGATGAAAATAGGCAACTGCTGTAACCAGCCCAAAGGACATGTAAATAACGTTATGCTTCCATGTCCACAGTGGCTCAGTTGAAGGTTCCTGGTTCCAGTCCAGACCGTGGAATTTTTTTTTCATATGTTCATCAATAATTTAATCATGTTTGCCCAGATTATGATGAATGGAAATATCAACACCTTCACTTGACAGAGTTGATAAACTACTGCTGGACTTTAAAAAACTTACAATTCAGATAAATGTTTCAGCAAGCTGAAAAATGCCATCTGAAAAATTCTGTGACTTGATTAAAGAATGTGGACACTTTTCTTTTTTTTTAATCTTTTTATTCTTTTTTTTTTTTTTTTTTTTTTACCACGCTTACATGCGTTCTTCACGTCCCTGTAAATAGGAGAAACTATACATTTCTTGCTGAATTAATGCCCCATTTATTTGTAAACCAATTGTATTATATAATCAAATTTGAAAATTGCACTCTGTAGTCTAAAAGAAGAAAAAATAAAAAATAAAAAAAAAGTTCACCTTTTAAAGCTCATAAATTTTTAATTTTTAAAAGAAGTTGCATCATATTTTATTTATTTTTCACATATGAAACGTTAGCTTGAAATAAATCCTTTTTTATTTTAATAAATATTCAGACTGTCATATATTAAATAATATAAAAGAAATAAATTTGTTATCTTGCATCTATAATAAAGAATTAATTAAATATATTTCCCAATAAAAATCCATTTATATTCGGGAAAGAAAAGTTTATTCGGAAAATAAAGTTAATAAATTCTGAATGCAAATCAGATATAAAAGCTAACTGAATTGCCCTTACACAAATAAACCAATGTTAAAATAGTTTAAATAATTCTCATCTTATAATTAAAAAAATGCCTGAACGCTTCCATTAGCTTATTGTAAACTGTATTAGTGCAACACCATCTATTATAGACAGAGAGCCTGTGCACAGAAACTGTATACATTGTTACATCATCATCAAACGGCCAAATTTAGGGCTTATTATTGGTAGAAATACGATTAACATTAGCCGCTTTGTATGATGTAACAATGTATGACGTTCCTGTGCGCAGGCCTTCTGTCTAGGCGAGGCCAACGAGAGACAGGCCAGGGCACTCAAAAATCACATGATCATCGGGGTCCGGGCAATAATCCATCTTTGATTGTTTCCAACAAACAAAAAATTACTGATTGTTAAAATCCAAGATGGAGCCCGATGATCATGTGACTTTTGAGTGCCCTGGCCCACGGCCTTCTAGATACTACCAGGCCTGAACATGGAAAAGATAAAACATCAAACTGGTGGTGCTATTACAGAAGTTAGTTCAACGTCACAATCTTAGTGCTTCAACAATACAGTATTGACGTCATGTTCAGGCCTGGTAGTTTCTAGGAGGCCGTGCCTGGCCTGTCTCTCGTTGGCCTAGTGTCTAGGTCAATGACGTATATTAAAGATGAACTCTGAAGCAATTGTTGTTACTTGAAGCAAATTGGGAAGCTCCATGCCCAGAAATGTCATGGCCGAAAGTGAGTGAAGAAGATGCAAAACATATGGCTAAACATGAGAGTAGCTGATTAATAATTCTTTCACACGCCGATCACGGAGTGATAAGTTTATCTTTTCGTTAACTTTGTATTTGAATTATTTTATTATATTTTATAAACAATTTTTCGATCATGGTTTCAATTTCAATTTCCTTTCGATCCTCTTTCAGTTATGTATTTTCATTTTAGTTACGTATTTTTGATTTATGATTGTGGAAAATGATTCCTGATCCTTTTTCGTGTCTGTTTGTACAGTTGTACGCAGAATAACTTTGAGCAATGGTTTTGAATTAATTATTCCTCGAGCCCAAAATCTTCAAAAACAAATCAGCCAGACAGCTAATTACTCCACGGCTCACTACTGCCCAGAACTATCATGGCTCAATTTGCTTCACTTTTTGCCGCTGTTAACAATAGGATTCGGAGTCTAGGTTGTGTTGATTAGTGGCACTCTCCGGCAGACACCTAGATGGAGAGTCTGTGTCCATTATTAAGTTTTACAACAATAAATGGAAGCTATAGAAGTGATGCGAATGCTTATTATTTAGACTGTGGTTCTGTTTAACTTGCATTCCCACTTTATTTGCGACTGTCTATTACTTGCATAGTGCAAAATTACTAATATTTGAATCCATTGGAAAGATGTTAAGTGCTGCTATTAAAATGCTTATCGCACATGATTCTAATGATCAACAGAAGCTGTGAAATGCTTGCTGTGAAACGTGATTATTTTTCAAGGAAATAAAAAAAAATAATATGGAATTTAGTATCAATATAGCGTTATAATGCATATTAAATAAATCATTGTAAAAATGTTGACAAAATTTGTGAAACTTTTCCACTTAACCGGGAATACAAAGTTTAAGATGTTTTCAGATATGCAATCATTAGTCACAGATAAAGTCAATATGTTTGCTCACCAAAAATAGAACTCTTAAGTGAGAAACATTTTTGCTTACTTTTATGAGAATATTCCACGTACTGTATATAGCCAATGCTGGAATCATTTACTCGGCACCTGTAAGACGAAAGTTAAAAATGAAAATGAATTATGAACCAGATTAATTTACCATTCTTTGCCAAAGGGAATGTCATGATGACAATTACGTCTTCCTTAAGTAATGATATTTAAACATTTAGCTTTAGATAATTGATTTCTATTAGATAAAGAACTTGGTGTACTTAATGATTAATAAATGATTAATTCATGATAAATTAATTAGCGAACTCTTCGTTGGCTAATGTTTAAAACATTTTTGAATCTAAACTGAATAATGTCTTAATATTATAAAACGGGTGTTCCACTTATAAAGTGAGATGAGCCTTATCATTAGTTAAATAGTGACTTTCACTTTCTTTAACTGCTACAGGCAATTAATCGAATAAATGATTTTCATCTTGATGAAATGAAACACTATTACGACATGAGAAAGAAAAAATCAAAATTAAAACTGCCAAATGTTCTGTTACATGGCTTCCTATTGCCTGATATAAAAATTAAAACCTGCCTGAAATAAACTTGCAGATAATGATCACGGGACGAGTGAAAACATATTAATCGTAGTGAAAATTGACTAGTTTAAATCAATCCCTTCACTGTAGTAAATTGTATGGTTGCGTGATATTGACATTCAAATTTAAATAAATAGAAGGGATTTTTTACAACAATTAATATTATAATATCATTATCAGAGTTCAACGTGTTTTTATTTCAGACATTTATTGTTTAGTCGCATCACGATATCCTCGCCGAAATGATAAGCGTATCTAATTGCTCTTGTTTTCGCTCCATACTGCACATGTACTCCTTTCACCTGCTTAGTATGCATCAGTATCATCTGTTTTCACCATTCTTATGGTGATTCTGTATTATCTCCAATAATTCAGCTAAATCATAGGCATCGTTTTGTATTCATCATTTTTAAATAGAGAATTAATGGCAATTTTTAATTGGTGTCTAGTGTACTTTCTCTTCAGGACTTCGAACTCATGGAAGCAAAGGCTCATCCGAACGAATTGTTAAACAGAATTTTCGAGGAAATATTGTTGAAAAGAACTCTTGCTCACGCTAATTACGCGCAAACGAAGCTAACGGACCGCATGAATGTATTTATTTGCACAGTAGGCGCCCCTAAAATGCAGCTTACAGGATTAAATATACGAGAGCTGGAAATTTATAGTGATCTCAGCATTGCTGGAGGGGAATGGTGATATAGTGATCCTAACTATATTGACCCATGCAAGAAATGGGTAATTGGCAATGAACTAACACCGTCCCTTCACCACGATGTAATGGGGCATTGACTTTCCACATGCTGCGCGTGCACACTAACGTTACACATTCTAAAACAAAATAAGTGTTTATGTGGATCGTACTAATGAACAGATTAAAAGCACAACACTCTTTAACCACAACTAAAAAAGGCGTTAAACAAGAAATAAAACAAAAAGAATGAAAAAAACAATACAACCTGTAAACGTCTTTCGAAAGCTTTGCTTTCATCTTCAGCAGACAAGGAGAACCTCAAGAGATTCTTGAGAGAACTGACTTGTTTATTGAATTAGCATGGTATATATAGTGAACAATAACCAATAGTTGATTAACTTAAGAATAAAATAAAACTCTTTTTCCACAACGAAACAGGAATTGAACAAACATAAAAAGAAAAAGACC